>PVKU01012781.1:0-33040 GCA_004027475.1 Anoura caudifer | reverse complement strand
AAGTTGGATGATTTAACAAACGAGACACTGACAAAATTTTTTTTTACAATACTATAATTATAAAGTTGAAGGCACATCCTTGGCAGATCAAAATATGATCAATTACATGCTTATGGAAAAACAAACTACTAAATAACTTGACTCTAGTAGATGATTATTGCACAACATCGCCCACTGCTGTTTGGGTAGCAAACAATCAATGTTTAACAATGTTCAGTTAAACATTCCTTGAACCAAAAAATGTAAGGTTGAGACGCCTGGTTTTGGCTACAAAAGGCATCTATTATCGATGCCATTACAGAAGCTCTTTTAAATGAAGAATGAGAATTCTTGCTTGTGTGCTTTATCTGGCTACTCATACCAGATAAACTTTCAGAAGGACTACAAACATTTAGCGTAAAAATAGCTCATCATTTGGCATGAATTTATATACTTTTATATTTGGTAAAATAATATTTTTAAGGATAGAAAAGTAAGAATTAAACAACAAAAAAAAAATCCAAAGGGAGTGATTCCAGGAATGTTTTTATTCTTGTTCAAATAACCAGTAACCAGATGCCTCAGCCACAGAAAATAACAAGAGTAAAATAAATATTAAGAAAAACATTTTTAAAGCAAGATCCACAAGTAATGGAAAAAATTCTCTAAGAACATACATTCTTGATTTGAAGCTGTGCACATGACAGAAATGCACACTGAAATTTTTGGAAACATCTGTCTACAGTGTTATGTTCAGACAAAAGAATAACCTTTAAAAAGTTACAGCACAATATAAAAGTATTTGTTCACAAGGCATCAAATTTCACACTAAAATGTTGATACTAAACTAGGAAAAATAACATTTCTAGTTTCACAAATGACAACCACACTTCTGTAGACTACAACACTAAATATTTCAGGTGTGTTTTAACCTTTGAAGTTCAAAAGGCATCTTTGGATAGTTAAGATAAAATGTGCCCCACAGTCGAGTCTGAACAAGCGCTGAATACCAAAACAGCCTGTTCACTTCAGCCTGAGGACATGGTTGCTGAGTGAATACAGAACCATGATCAATGAATAACAAATAAAGAACTTCAAATATCAAATTCAAATACGCAGTAGTCCCTACTTACCTGCGGTTTCACTTTCCCCTATCACTTATCTACAGTCCATTGTAGTCTGAAAATCTTCAATGAAAAATTCCAAGAAAAAAGACAATTCATGGGTTTTAAATTGTGTGCCATTCTGAGTATCGTGATGAAATCTCACGCTGCCCCAGCCCATCCAACGTGAGACCCGAATCATCCCTCTGTCCCGCATCTCCACACTGTATCCGCTCCCCACCCACGAGTCCCTTAGCAGTCGGGTCGTTTATCAGATTGGCGGTCATGGTATCACAGTACTTGTGTTCCAGTTACCCTCATTTTACTTAATAATGGCCCCAAAGTACAAGAGTAGAGATGCTGGCAATTCAGATACGCCCAAGAGAAACCATAAAGTGCTTCATTTAAGAGAAAAGGATGTATGATAGGGAAAAGCATAGTATATGTAGCGTTCAGTATTATCCACGGTTCCAGGCATCTATGGGGGTCTCGGAACATGTTCTGCGTGGGTAAAGCGGGACCACTGTCAATTTAGTTTCTTTCCATATGGTAATATGTGTGTGTGTGTGTGTGTGTTCATACCTGTACAGGAATAGACATACACACATAGACACATTTACAAACTTCGTTCTCACTAGTAACTAGTTATTTAACGCTAGTTACAACTAACTGAAAGCCATGTGTTGGGTCCCCTCCATGTACTGCCTCTCTCTCCCGTGAATACGGCTGCTCTCTGAAGCTAACAGGAGTCCAGGATTGCAAACAAGACTTGTGGGAGAGAATTCAAAGATGCCTACAGACATTTAAAGCCGGATTCTTTCTAAAGAGCATGTTTTCTGCTCTAGTAGTAAGGGCTGAAATGAGATCCTTAACTTCCCCCAGACTATAGGCTGCTCCTCGCACTATCCTATGACTTGGGTCCCTTGGCAGGTGGGGCCAAGAGCACAGTTCAAACACATACAGAACAATAAAAGCAGTAACTAGCTAAATTCAAGTGCTTCGGAGAGAGCGAGAAAAAGAGTGAAAGTGAGAGAGAGAGAGAGAGGTGGGCTTCTTTTTTGAAAACTCTAATATACACCTGTCATATTAAGTGTTTCCTCTAGGTATGCTAGGCCATTGGAATGAAAGGAAGAAAATGTTAAAACTCAAACCAGTAGCATGGAAGGTCTCAGGAAAGGCCTAGACTACAAACTCATTCACACGTCATTAAAATGGGTCTGCCCTTCAAGATTAATAGCACCTTCACGAAGTTTCAGCTCTCTCTAAAATAGCTGAGATAAAAGTGAGATCTTTTCCAAATCTACAAAGACAGCATGGAATAATGTTGTAAACTTCTTGTGTGTGTGCGCGCGCGTGCGTGCGCATTTGAAAAGATAACAAAGAGAGGAAGTAGGCTGGGAGGACACCCATCTCCCACTCCCACCTGACTGCAGACTCTGTCCTATCAAAATGCTTTTTAATCATTATTACTGACCTCAAGCAGAGAAAAGAACTAACATTTACTGACTACCAACTGTATGTGCTAGCAGCTTTACATGTGGCAGTGGGAACAATACATTGGAAATTCATTTATGAGTTCTCTTCACTTAGGTATTCTACATATGAAATCCATCTCACAATTAACCAGGGAATTTCAATAGCAAGACAAGTACCAGATCTCTGGCCAGTAGTAGTGTATTAACTCCCAGGCACTTACAGGGGAATTTCTAAATTTATATGGCAATGAGAACAAACCCCTGAATTTGCCAATCACACTAACTAATTAGGGAGTGCAAATGTTTTAAACTAGAGAAAAGTACGGATTCGCCTGAAAGGTATCACAACCTAGGGAAATTCTCATTTCAGTATTACAATTTATTGTATTTTTGGTAAAAGCAGTTTTGTGTAACAGCATTATTTTAAAGTCATTTTGAAGGGTTGCCTAAAACACTAAAAGACAGTTAAAATCTATTAAATTATATCTACCAGATAAGGTGTTATTAAAAAAAAAAGGGACAAATTTAGTGAGTCCAGGTAATTGTATGACCCGTATATGTTGAACATGGTTTAAAAAAAATCTTTGAAAGATCTTTGACAACAACAACCGCGGAAGAGGCTCAAAATCTTCAGTTGGGGCACCAACACTGACAGAAACACCTAGCGCTGAACTCAAGCGGAGTGAATTGAAAGCTTCCGCCAAGCTCGGGAGTCACTGCGGGAAGAACCTGCTATGCTTTTTACAACGCAAAGATGAGAAGCAGGGCATGCTGCCTTTAAGGACGTTTGAACTACAAGATAAAGAAAGGAACAAGATATTGGAAAAACTGCCAGTTATTTTTATCAATGAGAAAACCACCCACACTTAGCTTCCTCAAAGGAAATGACAAAAGAAAACATATTGGGTCATCTACGGAAGCAACCACAAGGACCTAGGTGCAGGGAGAATAAGGCAGGGGGACTCAAGCCGGTCATAATTAAGGCACATCTATGTTTAAACAGTTTCTACTGTTTTCCTTCTAAAACTAGATGCTTTATACAATGCTTTGAAAGCCGCAGGTCCCCCATCTGGCAGGGACCAGGGCGCACGAAGTTCCTCAGGATCATACCCAAATCTTCAAATATTTAATTGTCGTTTCCTTCAGCTTTTTTTTCCCCCATCAACCAAAACAAATGATCTATCACTTTAGCAGCAGTTTGGCAATCTCCCATGGTAGGGCTTGCTGGCTTGCGGTAAAGCTCACTGGCATACTTTACCTGTTGCTAGGGAAAACAAAACAAGAGATTGGAAATTCACACTCTGATGAAGATGGGTTCGGAGTGCCCATGCCCTGAAAAAGACATTGTTGCCATTGGGGAAAAATGTGATGAAAATAACATCCCCCCGTATAAGAGCATGAGACCAACACCAAGTCCTTCCTCAATGTTTTGCAAGGCGAAGGTGACGGTGGTGAGTGGCGAGGCAGTGCATACGGACAGGCGCTCGCGGGGCGGCTCCCTGCGGCCTGTTACAATGCGGTGTCGTCATCTTCCCTGCATTCCCCCACCAGGAGCGAGTGCTTGTCGGGTTCACTGGTAGCGATGCTGGTTAGGGACCGTTTATCCGACCGCAGGGAGTTGATGGAGGCTCTGCTGTAATTGACGATGCGGTGCAGCAAACCCAGTTTCGGCGAATTTCTGGAGGTGTCGTCTATTCCGACGTGAACGCTGATTTCCGAAGGGCTTTTCTGTCCCATCGGGCTTCGGGCACGCAGTTCGTAATTCTCATAAGTTGGTTTCCTGTACCTGGACACATGCAAGAGCACACTGGTTTGAAATAACCAAATGTCAACTAGATGCCTGTTACATTCAAAACTGAAAGGAGATTTGGCCGGTATGAAATGTGCAAAGGCGGTCCCTGCTAGGAAAGCAGCTCAAAAGGCATGGGGTGCAGTCACGTGATCAGTAGTCCCGCCTCTCAGAGCCCACGTACTTGATTTTACCCCACTTGGTCTTTGTGCTGGCAACGTGATCATTACGTAGCTAACATTTATATTAAGATATTTTGGCCTTATCATTGATCAACATAAGAATAAAACCCACCAAGACGGACTGAGGATGATAAAAGGGATATAAAACACGAACGTGAGGAAGCCATCACACTTACAGTTTCAGGAAGAGAGAAGAAAGTACTACTGAGACGGAGGAAGCAGCCATCGCAGCAGACCCCATCCAGGGCTGCAGAACCAAACCGATGGGCATAAACACTCCTAGGAAACAAGGCTAGGTTAGTCAGGGCAGATACTACTAAGCAGATCGCTGATGCGGTTTCCAGCGCTTATTTACAAATCATTTCCTTGTTTGAAATTTAGCTTCCTGTTGCTGGACATTTATGTGGCTGCCGACTCTCCACTAGTACAGTGCCGCTGTGAACATTCTTGGGAATGTCTCCCTGGGCATGCGTCTGAGAATCACCCCAGAGCACATACCTACAGGGGAAGCTGCTGGCTTGTAACATGGACACATGTTCAGCTTCCGGTGGACATTCCTCACTTGTTCTCCCAGGTGGTCCCTACCAGATCACAATACCATCAACAGGAAATGAGAGTTCACATTCTACAAACTCGTCCACACTTGGTTTTGACAGACATGTTAATATCTGCTCATATGATATGGATGAGACAGACTTACGGTACTTTTAATTTTCTACGTACTTAGCTGTATTTTCTACTTTTTGTACAGTGCTCACATATTACTTAATGTTTAAAAAATCACTTGCTCCATGAATTAATGTCTCTGGATTTTGATTGTTCTTTGACTCTTTGTCCTCTCAGCATTGGTGTGTTTATCAACAGCTTTGTGATTGTGCTCATGTTATTTCATGTCTTTCTTTGGCTCCCAAATCAGAGCGAACAAGAAGTAAGTGACGACTATTTCTCTTATGCCATTGCTAACTTCTACCAAGCTCCTAAGTACAGGAGATTATCAGATGTTTATTATACCATTCTATATTGGTTTTTCTTGGTCATATTTCCTCATTCAGTATCTCTCATCTGGTCCCCAAACTGGAAAAAAAAAAACCTGTTGGCTATTATAACACCACATGAAGAGCAGGAATTCTCTGGAAGCTGTAATTACAAACATGTGGCATGAGGTTTTGACCTCATGCAGAGGGAAAAAGACAGGAACTACACAGACTAAAATGCTAACAGTAGCTCTGTTTGGGTAGTGAGATTAATGGTGAATTTGATCTCTTGAGCAAAAACATGTAAGTAAATAGATATATATGAGTGTGACAGTATATTTAGAAAGAAATGATCTAAGGTAGCAAAATATTATTAATTGATGAATAGGTTAAGGGCATAGAGGTTTTCATTGTATTGTTTCCTTGTCAATGTAAGTTTGGAATTTTTCAAAATGTAAATTGGGAGGAAAATGTAAAGAAAATAAACCTGTCAGGATACTTACATATTCTAGACTATAATCAACACTGCTGAAAATTAAAATTGTTGATTTTGCCCCGGCTGGTGTAGCTCGGTGGATTGAGCGTGGGCTTGCGAAGCAAAGGGTTGCTGGTTCGATTCTCAGTCAGGGCACATGCCTGGGTTGCAGGCTGGGTCCCTGGTAGGGGGCGGTGTATAAGAGGCAACCACACATGGATGTTTCTCTTTCTCTTTCTCCCTCCCTTTCCCTCTCTCTAAAAATAATTAAATAAAATCTTTAAAGAAAAAAACTGTTGATTTTAATATTACCTCTCAGCACATCAGCAGGCTACATACAAAAAATGAGCTCAAAACTTATAAAAAGACTAAAACTTCCAAAATGATAGGTCTCTTAATGACCTCAGAGGACAAAGTGATACTCGTTAACAGTCACATACCAGCAGCTATGGGGATTCCAACCAAATTATAAATGAGAGCGAAGACAAAGTTTATCCGAATCCTCTTGACTGTCTTCCTTGATAAATCAATGCTTGCTACTACGTCCAGAAGATCATTCTGCGAGCAGAAATATTTGTAGTATTAGTGAGAGACTCTATCTTGACTAGTAACTGTTACATTTGCTACTGGGTATATTAGAGGTGACATGTATTCTGGGGTGATACGTGAATTAACTGCAAATCTCAGATATTGGCAACAATTTGAGTCAGCCTTGGAAGATGTTGTTCAAGAATTTTTCTCAGGGTTCTGAAAACACATTTAGGGTTGTATGCTGGAAGAGGGATTAAATGCTATTAAAAGAACCTCAGTATTCATTGAAGATAATTGTGAAGTATGTTCCCAAGTCTTGCTCTTCACTTTAGAAGTTTGTTGTTCTCCTTTGCTTCACTGGATTGAGAAAGTCTAGAAGTGAGTAGTAAGACTTCTCATACACCCACCACGAATTCTCCGAGACTCGATGAGCTGGGAGCAAGGGAATTAGAAGAATGGAATCGCCTTGCTGGATGTACTTTACGACACTACCCCTGAGCACGGAGAGCAGACTTACACTCCGCAAAGTTCAGGCTGCAGCACTTACCCTTATCAAAACCACGTCGGCCGCTTCAATGGCTACATCTGTGCCCGTGCCGATGGCAATTCCAACATTGGCCATGGCCAGAGCGGGGGAGTCATTGATTCCATCTCCTACCATCGCTACCCGTTTCCCCTCCTCTTGAAGTTGCTTCACCTTAGCAACCTTGTGGGAAGGTAGAACTTCAGCAAACACCTTAGTAATGCCAACCTATGTCAGGAAAAATAAACTCCAGTCAAGAAAGATCACCGAGTACCTGAAACAGAGCTCGGCGTTAACAAGTTATCATTTTCCACCCACCAGATGTCCACATTTTTTTTAAAGATTTTACTTATTTTTACACAGAGGGAAAGGGAGGGAGAAAGAGATGGAGAGAAACATCGTTGTGTGATTGCCTCTCTCCCACCCACTACTGGGGACCCAGCTTGCAACCCAGGCATATACCCTGACTGGGAATCGAACCCGTGACTCTTTGGTTCGCAGGCCCATGCTCAATCCACTGAGCCAACACCAGCCAGGGCCAGATGTCCAAATTTTAAAAGACTGATAATATCCGGTGATAGTGAACAGGGAGAGAGGAGCTCCCTTATACACTGTTGGTGAGTGTGTACATTGGTACTGTTTTTTGGAGGGTATCAGATAGCATCTATCAAAGTATGTACATCATTTAGTTCAGCAATTTCACGTCCAGCTCTATTTTGGACATATGTGTACACACACAAAGGCATGCACAATATTACCCTGCTGTAACAACAAAATTTTCAAAACCACTGAAATGCCCATCATTACAGAAATGGTTTTAAATAGATTATGATGCATACCATACCAGGGAATTCCACGCACCGATGTAGAAAAATAAATAACTGTATGTTCAGACATGGACAAAGCGCCAAGGCATATATACTGTTACGTAAAAAAGCAAACCGCTAAACAATCTATACAAGAATGATCTAATTTATGTTGAAAATGCCAAAACTATACACTTGTATATGAACATGTACACCTATGAAACCATGTGGGGGGTAGGATCTGACAGGGAGCTTGGGAAAAGGGTGACAAAATTTTCACTTTATATTCTTTTGTATTTTTTTATGCAAGAATGTGTTATTTAATAGATGAAAAGACTGACATCAGAAAAGTTTTGAAGGAAAGGCAAATGTTGGACTCAGTAGCAGAAAAATGATATTGGCTTGGCCAAAAAATCCATTAGTTTTTTCTGTAAGATGGTTCTTAGTAGCGCTTAGTTGTCTTTAACATCATTCAAAGCAGTTTTGTTAGATTGTATTGGGACAGCTGTCATACCAGTGTGCATTTAAAAAAATTACTGAAATTGGTGAATTTGGGGGTAGCCTCTTTAATGTGGAAGATGGAAGAAAATAAGTGACCATATTCGGCATTATTATGCTTTGCTATCGCAAGAAAGGTGAAAATGCAACTAAACACAAAAAAAAAGCTTTGGGCAGTGTATGGAGAAGGTGCTGCAACTGATCAAATGTGTCAAAAGTGCACTGTGAAGTTTCGTGCTGGAGATTTCTCACTGGATGATGCTCCACAGTCGTGCAGACCCACTGAAGTTGATAGCCATCAAATCGAGACACTCGTTGAGAACAGCAACGTCATACCATGTGGGAGATAGCAGATGTCCTCCAAATATCCGAATCAGTAAAGTTACTGGTGAAAAGGAAACATGTGTCTTTTACTTTACAGGAAAAACCACACAGATGTTTTGGCCAGCCCTGTATGCCAGGTGGTGCATTAGGAAGCGGGGTCCAGCGTGCTGTGTTTTAGGCATGAGAGGATCAGAGCCTGGCTTAGGCCAGAAGCTCTGGTGAAAAAAATATGAGCGACATTTGAAAGGAAGCATCAACAGAAACTGGTGCACGATGTCTGTCAAGCATCTCATGAACTAAGCAAATAGATTTTTACTTATTACAGTAGGACACAGAGCCCAAACTCCCGACAGAATAGCACATCGATTCTTTAAAGAGCCACATGTGTCTACTTGGGGGTAATGAAAAGAAGAGATAATCTGAATGTTTTAGCATCTGAAGGAAGCAAGAAAGGAAATACATATGAAGAGTTAGAAGTTACCACATACCCCACCGCGACAACTACGTAAAGCGGTTACCTGAGAAGCGATAGACCTAGCCGTCTTGCTGTTGTCTCCAGTCATGAGAACGACTTCTAAGCCCATAGATTTCAGGATATGGACAGCCAGCTCCGCTTCGGGCTTCACTGTGTCAGCAATTGCTATCAGGCCGCACAGCATGTCTAATATAGGGGCACAAGAGAATGGGAGTTTGGAATACGGAGAAAGCAGAATAATATTCTGAGTTAACATTTCAAAAAGAAAAGAATTTTGTGAAGTAAGACTGTTCAGGGCTCAGCTTAACTCCAAATATCGCCAAACCCACACAGAGCTGATACCACAAACCCTGCAACAAACCTCCCTATGTGGTCATGACAATTTCACAGAGCAAGGTAGGGATTTTTAATGATGGTGGTAATAGGAAAATAAAAGGACAAACCTTAGTGCATACTACAAGACCCCTTTTCTTTCCTTTAAGAAATACCGGCCAACAGCCCCAACACTGTAGTTAATTTAAAGGCAAATGAGCCAAAAAGCTATATGTACGACCCATGGACATGAACTAAGGGGATGGAAATGCTGGAGGGTGGGAGGGGTGCAGGGAAGAGGGAGCAAAAGCGGAGAAAAATGAGGACAACTGTAATAGCATAATTGATAAAGCAAATAAAGGCGAACAGAATCGAAAAGTATTTTTTTCTGATACCATTATCAGAAGTCTCTCAAAAATGCACATAAAACAGTAACTGCCATCACGACACCAAGCCACAGTGTACGTCTGCAAAGCCTTACCATCAACTGCCACCAGGACGGCAGTCCGACCCTTCCTCTCGTGTTCAATCATGCAGTCATCTACGTCATTATTAATGATGAGACCATTTCTAATCATCCACTCCCGGTTACCAATGAGGACTTTGTACTGCTGAGCATTAACAGCATCTGAAGATACAGAAGTAACATTTAGCGAGCTCATTGAATGTAATATTTATAACCACCCCACGAGGCGCATTCTTCCTGTCTAAGCTTGGCACTCACTGCACATGGTATATTTGATAGAATGCAGCCTACAACAGTGATTTCGCAATTTTCAAGAGACATACTCTGCTCTTGCATGCCTCTGAGCCTTTGTATATGCTGTTGCCTCCCCCTGGAACATCCTTCCCCCTCTTCCCCAAATACCAAACGTCATCGTGTTCTGCAGGAGCCAGGTCAAATGTTTCTTTCTTGGTGACGCTTTCTGTTTGGGTTTTCCCTTTGACCTTTCAAAGCAACTGAGTTAAATTAAAAATATTTATTGTGCATCAGTAGCTGCATGTGGTTGAACAAAAGCACACTGATGTCCCAGTGTAAACATGTGACCATTAAACTTCAGTGGGCCCTTAGTGCTGTCTGGCGATTCTACCACGTTTCCCTGGTCCAGGGGTGTCCAGCCTTTTGGCGCCTCTGGGCCACACTGGAAGAAGGAGAGTTGTCTTGGGCCACGCATTAAACATACAAACACTAACGAAAACTGATGTGCTCAAAAAAGGTCCGTGAATAGTTTTTGTGATATCCACCACCACAAATAAGCAAAAAAATCTTCAGAGAATAGCCTTAATTATGCAGCAGCCCTTTCAATAATCTTTTAAAATCGTCAAACAGGTCCTAAGGTTGTCATCACTAATATAGAAAATGTACATATCCAACTAATAAAATGTCATTGATTTTTTTTATTTTTTAAAGATTTTATGTATTTATTTTTAGAGAGGGGACGGGAAGGAGAGAGGGAGAGAAACATCAATGTGTGGTTGCCTCTCGAGCGCCCCCTACTGGGGACCTGGCCCACAGCCCAGGCATGTGCCCTGACTGGGAATTAAATGGGCAATCCTTTGCTTCCCAGGCCAGCACTCAACCACTGACGCACACCAGCCAGAGCTGATTTTTAAAATATTTTTATCATAAAAGTAAAAGAAAAGACGGCAACCTAAAACCAGTCAGATGTTTGCCATTGTATTTAAGAAACTAGTACATCAGTATCTAGTTTGAAACAAGTACTTGCAATTCTTTCTGAGCTCTCAAGGTACTCATCAGATATTTTGGTTCTAATTTTACTCTTAATATGTTTCATCCTTGCAAATAGTTGCTCGCAAATGTAGGTGCTGCCAAATAGCAATGACATGAATGAAGTGTGATGATGAAGCAAGGGCTATCTGTCTCTGGGAAGACAGGACCCATAAAAGTCCAGTAAAGAGGCACGACCAAATTTTTCTTTTAAGCTGAACATCCATAATGTTTTCAGTTGGAAATCTCATCATGTTTTAAGTAAATTTACGATTCTGTGCTGGGCCGCATGTGGCCCGTGGGTTGCACACCTCTACCCTAGTCCATTCATTCCCCATTCCTTCCAAGGTGTCATCTCCCACCCTCATACTGGAGGATGGCTCTGCATCCTACTTCAGAAAGAAAAGCAAAGCAATTGGAAGACAACTTCTACAAGCTCTCATTCATTGCCACATCCCCTCAGCTACCTGTGCCTGTGTACACATCAGTCTAGCTTCACTTCTCATTATAAACTGCCCCGCTCCTATTCAAGGCCAACTTCTCCACTTGGGCACCAGCTCCCCCTCCTCTGCCTATTCTAGAACATCTAACAACTCACCCCTCTCTTTCCTACATAACCAAATTTTCTGTCTCTACTCTATATAGTGCTATCTTTTCAAAAAAGCAAAACCCTTTCTTGATCTCACTTACCTCTCTAGCTACAGTCCCCTTTCCCTACTTCGGTGCATATGGTCAAACTTCTCACATGTGTTGAGTCTACTGGCCAGATATCGCCAATTCATATCTTCTCATTCTCTTGTGAATCCACTCCAACAAAGCTTTTGTTTCCACCACTTGAAAGAATTGTTCATCCAGTAAACCAGTGACTTTTACTTTTTATTTTCACTTACTCATTTTTTTTTTTACCAGTGACCTTCACTTTAGTAAATCTAATGGCAAATTATCAGTCCTCACTACACTTGCCCTACTGGAAGCATTCTGCAGTTAATCGCTCGCTGCTTGTTGAAATACTTTCTTCACTTGGCTTCTAGGACACCACATTCTTAGCAGTTACCTCCTCACTCATCACTTCTTCGCAGTCTTCTTTTCTGATTCTTCCTCATCTCCGTGACCCACAGAGCTGCAGAGCTCAATCCTCAGACCTCCTTTTCCCCTCTAACTGCTCTCACTTCTTGGCCATCTTACCCAGGCTTTAAATACTTTTCATACCAGCACTGTCCTACAGGACTTGCTTTGCTGATGGAAAGGTTCTATATGTCCTCCATTCAATGCAGTAGGCACTAACAACATGTGGTGACCGAGCACTGAAAACGGCTAGTATGGTTGAAGGGCTGAATTTTAAATCCAATTTAACTTTGCTTAGTTGAAATTTTAGAAGTCACGTGTAACCAGTGGCTGCCATGTTGGACAGCACAGACCTGTACATAAGTGGATCTTCCAAATCCACATCTCCAACCCAGTCCATTGCCCTGAACTCCAGACTTGTGCAGCCAACTGCCTACCTGATAGGCCCATTCATATGAGACCTCCACTGGAATTTCTAATAGGCACTAAAACTTCACATGTCGAAAACCGAACTCCTGATCAGCTTTCCTCTACAATGCTCCCCGCACCCTGTTGTGGTCTTCCCATTTTATTTAAAAGGTAACTCTACTCATCTACGTGTGGTTGCCTCTTGCGTGCCCTCCACTGGGGACCTGGCCTACAACCCAGGCATGTGCCCTGACTGGGAATCGAACCAGAGACCCTTTGATTCACAGGCTGGCGCTCAATCCACTGAGCCACACTAGCCAGGGCTCCACCCATCTAAATTGCTTAGGCCATAGACCTTGGCATAATTCTTGAGTCCTGTTTCAATTATACCCCACACCCAGCCTGTGAAAAAAAATCTGTCAGCCAGCTTCAAGACATCTCTCAAAAGTGACCACTTCTTATGATCTTTACTGTTACCACACTGGTCCAAACAACCATCATCCTTCGCCTGGACTATGGCACTAACTTATCTCCCCTCTTCTGCTCTCGCCTTTCCCCCAACAGTGTATTTTTACCACAGCAGCTGAAGTGACAATTTTAAAATGTTAAGTCGTATCCCAACACTCCTACACTCCAAACACTCCAGTGGCTTGCATCTCAGGGCAAGAACACAAGCGCATTCAGTGTCCTTATCCAACCGAGCCCTGCGCTCCCCGCCTCTCTGGTCTTATCCCCATCCCACGCATTTCCTGTGCTCCAGCCACACTGTTCTCCTTGATGTTAATGTTGATTCATCCTCCTGGCTCCAGGCTTTTGCACTTACCACCCCTCCTGTCTGGGATGCTCTTATCACAGATAGGCACATAACTTTCTCCCTCACCCGCCTCCGATTTTTGCTCAAATACCACCTTCTCAGGATGACCCCGCTTCATCTTCCTGCATCGGATGTGCTATATACATATATTTCAATTTCATAGCTCACTGCCTTGTGTTGTCCCCCTGCGAACGTAAGTTCCATGAGATAAGGACTTTCTCTATTCTGCTCGCCGCTGATTCTTCATTGCCTCGAACAGTGCTTAAAGTGGTCAGGTGAACAAAATTTAAAAAATTACAGGGGAGTACAATCAGACAGGTAAATAAAGATTTTTCATGCAGAGTGCCTACTACAATAACAGAGACCGAGTACGGTTATGATTGTAACAGAAGAGCAAGGAGTTCTACCTGTGTGTCGGTCAGTGATGGTGTCACTGAAGAGAGAGGTGAGCTGAGTCTTAACTGCCATTGTGACCAAGGACATTACCCAGAGAAAGTAGCACATGAAATGATCCAATAAGCATGAAATGACATGATATAAGGAGGAGCTGTAAGTAGTTTCATATGGATGGAAGACAGATGACATGGGAAGGGGAGGGGCAGGCAGTGGAAAAAGACAACATGGGTGGTGCACGGAAGCAGGAGACATATAACGACAAACATATAATGAACAAAGTCCAGAAGGCCTGGACTCTGCCCTCCAGGAGACAGAGAGCCATGAAAGCTGGGATCATTAACGGAATTCCTTGGATGAGCCCTGGCTGGTGTGTGTGGCTCAGTGGATTGAAATGCCGGCCTGCAAACCAAAGGGTAGCCAGTTTGATTCCCAGTCAGGGTACAGGCCTGGGTTGTAGGCCAGGTCCCACCCCCGCCCCCGCAGTAGCAGGTGGGCGAGAGGCAGCCACACGCTGATGTTTCTCTCCCTTTCTCCCTTCCTTCCCTTCTCTCTAAAAAATAAAAAAAGAAAATCTTTAAAAGAAAAAGAATTCCTTGGATGGGCTTCAGGATGTATGCAAACCTCCAAGACAGAAATTTTCTGAGGGGTGAGCATAACTATTATCACATTCATTGGAAGGGTGATGATTTAAAATGGGTTATAAGCCACCACAATCAAATGTATTAGAAAGTAGTATCATCAATCAGATTTGCATGTTAGCAAAATCACTTGAGCACAACTGGCTGGGAAGGTGCTGGAATACTTAGGTGGGTGTATCATGTTTTGGGGGAGATGGAGACACCAACCAGAAACTCAAGAAACAGGCCTTGGCTAGAGATATGGATTGTGGAGTGGGAGTGGAAGCCCACGCATGGCACAGCACCCAGTATGCATGCATTAGATTGGAGAGTACATGGAAAGTGAGAAAAAGACAAAGAACAAAACCCTCGTGGCAAGAGAAAAGAGGAATCAGAAGAGGATTAGAAAGAACAGCCAGATAAGTGAGAGGAGACTCTAGAGGAAGCAGGGTCCCGGGTAAAGGGAGGAAAGAGATTTAGGAAGGAAGACATGGCCATCGCTGTCACATGCTTCAGCAGTATGGATGGGGCAGAATCCAGAGTGTGCAGTGAATAGGTGAATTCAGTGAGCCTAGGCTACTGTTTCTAGAAGCTTGGATATAAAGGGGAAAAAAGGACGAAATGTAGATGGAAACAGTGATTTTGATGGAAGATATGTTTCTAATGTTTAGGAGAAGGAGCCACTACAGAAAGAGAGTCGAGAAATAAAGAAGTAAGAGGACATAAGAGAGAGAGAGGTCCCTGCAGAATCAAGAGAGGGGGGGATCCTGAGCAACAACGAGGGGATTCATCAGACAAGACAGGGGGGAAATCTTCCCCCGAAAAAGGAATAAATGTGGGCCAAAAAATGGAAAGAGCAAGTGTGTCAGAGCCTTAATTTTCTCTGTGAAAAATAAGTCAGATGATTTGCTTAAGAAACTGGGGGTAAGGGCCACAGGGTCGTGTGAGGGACATAAAAGGTTTGGAGAAGCTGCGGTGAGAAATAAAAGAAAGAGAACTGAAATAAGATGGAAGACCAGCTCAGGTTAGACTTTATCACCCTATAGGGGAATCAAGGAGCACAGCTGGAAAATGTTTTCCAGGAACTCGAGCAAAGCGATCGGAAGTCTATGGTGAAATTGATTGGTGAGGATGAAACCATAAGGCCAAGGTTTGTGTCTTACATAACAGCTCAGTATTAGCAAGTTAGACATTGGTTAATAACTGTCCCATAATTGGCACTACAAAAAAAATCAGCTTACTTGAGAGCTGGGCATCAATAATCATGGAAGATGAAGTTGATAACTGTTCATCACTTGCATCGATCTGAACCAGGGATGCATTTTTCACATTATTTTCCTCTATCTTCCAGTTATTCTTTTGTAGCAAGCCTTCGATATTGGTGACTTTGCAGCTAATCCCACAGCCTGGCACAACCTGGAAGTCTATGCAGGTACCCAAGGTTTCGGTGGCCAGCTCCTAACAAGTAGAAAGAGAAGAATTTCTTTGCTGCTAATAATCCAAGGTCATCATTAGCAAGATCAAAGATTACTGCTGGTTAGCTAAAATGTTTTAGAATAAAATGATCACTTAGCACTGCATATTTGATAGCACATTTTAATAAGCATGAAGGAACGGAGTGTTCAATATAATGTTCAAAGTTACAGGCGAACCTTGGAATCCTTTGTTTTAATCTCACTCTCTAGAATGTGCACCAAGCTCAGGGAAAGAAAACGTGGAAGGTTGATCAATATTTTCTGCCCTTTCCAATAGAGAATTACAAGTGAAAGACGTAAATCTATGGTCATGTCAGATTTTCTGTTCAGTAGAGGGCAAAGGGTAACAACGAATAGGCCCTTATCTCTAGAGTGCCTCTCTAGAACAATTCCGTGTCCTCGGTAAGCCAGGGGATTCTGGCTCTTTCTTCATCCTCTTGGTTGGTCCATGCGGGTGTAAAGAAGCTCGGTCAGTAATAGTTAATAGGTAAAAAGGAAAAAAAAAAAAAAGAAATGGCAGCATCAATGGTAGAAACTGCCACATTGTAACTACAAAAGTATGTAGATAACTTGCAAAGAACTTGTACAAAGCAATGAGAAAGGGGTAAACAATCATTTGGAAAAACGGGCAAAGGATTCAGCAGACAGGTTACAGAAAAAGAAATTCAAATGGCTAATACACATGAAAAGATGCTCAACCTTATTCATAATTAAGGAAATGAAGAGCAAACCATCAATGAGTTAACAGTTTGTACTTATTACATTGGGAAAAAAATAAGTGTTGGTAAGAACATCAGGAAATGGGCAGTCATAACTTCTGGGGGAGTACACACAGGCACAACCTTCCGTGTGGGTGCTGGTAATACCTGTCACATGGGCACTGGTCATATTCATCAAAATTTAACTGCATGTATTCTTTATCCTTTGAAGTAGCAACTGCATTAATAGGCATTTAGCAGAGAGATAAACTTGAAAGGCTGGTAAGGATGTCAATTGTACATTGTAAGAGTCAAAAACCATCCATATGATAGAATACAATATAGCCATCAGAAACAATAAGGCAGATCTGTATGTACTGAGATAGAAAAATCATTTAATAAAATTATAAAACAAAGTACCAAAGATTAATCATTTTGTGACCTTTGTATGTGAAGTTCAAAAAACAACAAATGCATATATTTTGTTATATACATTAAGAGTGGTTAACAGACATACACTAATGAATATATTAAAAAGTACTGAATTGGGCCTTGGCTGGTGTAGCTCAGTGCATTGAGCATAGGCCTGTGAACCAAAAGATCGCGGTTCGATTCCCAGTCAGGGCACATGCCTGGGTTGCAGCCCAGTTCCCAGCAAGGGACACATGAGAGGCAACCATACATTGATATTTCTCTTCCTCTCTCCTTCCTTTCCCCTCTAAAGATAAATAAATAAAATCTTTAAAAAAGTACTGAATTGTATACTTTACAAGGATAAACTTCATAGTATATGAATTGTATCTCGATAAAGCTGTTATTTAAAAATAGCAGCAGCTGAAGTCTTGCTAAACTTTGGAGAGAGGAATTATGGAGGTGAGCGGGAATGAGGCGCTCTCTTTTCCCTATGTAACTCTCTGAACTACCTGAGGTTTCCTATCATACGTATGTATTACTTCTATTTTAATTTTTTAGTCAACTGGGTTTTCTGTGCAGCATTATAATTAATTTGTTTTCATCTTTATATTTTTCTGTATGAAGAATCTAAAGCACATTATAAAGCAAAATAACAAAATACAAGTCTCTCTAACCCTCACAGCAACTAGTATAGACGTAAATCACAGTCAAACGCCAGGCTGGATTTGGCCCGAATAATCCTATCAGCAGATGAGTACGTTAATATACAAGGGGGAAACCGTACCTGCTTGCAGTATTTGGTCACAGCTGCTCCCAGAGGGTGCTCACTGTGACTCTCAGCAGTTCCCACAATGGCCAGGATCTTAGTGCGTGATATTCTGTTACTTTCCACTAGAACCTTTACTTGACTCACTACTGGGGTTCCATGGGTGATGGTTCCAGTCTTATCAAACACCACTACCTTCACCTGTAACAAAGGTAAAATACAATGCACCTGTGTGACTTGATACCCCTTAATATCACCTTTCCACAAATGAGAAAAAGGTTACCTTCTTAATAAACTTTGACTTCATAAACTGCCTTTGGGAGAATAAAAGGAAGGGAGAGCATAAGGGAAGAAATACTGTTACACCTAACACCCCCTAGTGTAGACACATGTTAAATTCTAGAACTAGAATTGTTAAAGGTTGACTGTTAATAGTTAATTAAGAGTTGCCTGTAGTGCCTCCAGGGAAAGACACAGGCTGTAAACAGTAATGAATTACAGGTCTACAGGGGAAATATGGGCACGGGGAACGTGATTACGAGAGAAAGGTAAATCATTAAGTTGAAGAGAGCCGTCAGTTAAGACCTGCTGGGAGGCTCTGGGTTTATTGGGTGTAGATGAGAAGCTTGGCCTGAGAAGAGACAGCTCGGGAACCAAAGAAGGCAAGGCAGCCCAGACAGGAAAAAGGAAGAGTCTGGAATTAGAAAACAGTCACCTCAGAGTCAACAGAGAAATGTAAGCCTGGAAAAATGACTAGCTTGAGAAACTGAGATGAAAATATTTGACAACTGAATACAAAGCATGATTCCAGACGAGAGGAAAAAAGCTATAAAGGAACTGAGGAAACTGGAACATCGACTGTGAATTAGATAATAGTACAATATCGACATTAATTTCTTGATTTTGATGTTTGTACTGTGGTTTTGTATGAAAATGTCCTTTTTCTCAGGAAAGGAGGCTGCTAATCTGTAGTGAAGGGTATACAGAAGTTCTTTATACTATTCTAGCAATTTTTCTTTGTGTCTGAAACATGGTTTTAGTTGAAGTCAAGCAGCCTTGATTGAGGTTGTTATGGAAATCCTAATCCGAGAGAGACCAGGGATAGGATTATATTCCTGAAGTGACCGTTGCAAACTGTCATCTGCTGGCAGAAAAGGCAAAGACACTGCAATGGAACCACACAAGCGCCATCTCACAGTGAGGGACACAAACATGGAGTCCCACACAGACAGGTTAGAAGCCTGAGAGACCCAGGCGAACACCCCCCTCTGACTTCCTGCCCTAAAGACTTTTCTAGTCTGAGCTGGGGTGAGACTTCCGGTTTTCCACACTGGCACCTGCTGCTTGAAGAGACGAGGTCTCTAGGAGTTTTAGAGATCGCAGATAACCAATGCCGACCTGGAGCAGAACCAAAATAACGCCTCTCCTACCCTGACCCTCAGGATAGTGCCAGAAGAGGCTTAGATTATGGACCGGGCGGAACTAACTCAGGACTCTGTGTTCCTCAGTAGGCACACTACTGCCCGTTAGGATGGGACAATTCTTAAGTCTGGGATATCTTACCTTATGAGCCATCTCCAAAGGCTCACCGCCTTTGATGAGTATGCCATTTTGAGCGCCTACTCCCGTACCCACCATCACAGCAGTTGGGGTCGCCAGACCCAGTGAGCAGGGGCATGCAATGCACAGAACTGTGATGGAGGCTTGGAAAGCAAAGCGTATTATCGTTTCGGTTTGGGAGATACTTCTGTTGTAGCCCTTTAGAAGAAATGCATGAATTTTGGTTATTGATTTAGAGCTGAACAAAGCAAAAGGAAAAAAGGTTCACTGTTTCAATAAAAACCTCAATTTTGAAGTCATGCATAATCCTACTTAGCTACTAAAGTGTATGTTTTACTTACTGGTAAGAAAACTCTTTAAATTTTATGAAGATATTGTGACATAACTGGTAAACCAAGTCACCATCCCCAAATCAAGAGTTCAATTTTACTGACTCAGAATTATGAACTATGGAGTGAATATAAGGAACATAAAAGTCAGCCTCTTTTTGTCCCATGTTGAGAGGAAGTGTTTTTATTAGGGACTTTCAAAAATAGCTGCAGCCCTGCCTGGTGTAGTTCAGTGGATCAAGTGCCAGCCTGCGAACCCAAAGGTTGCTGGCTCGATTCCCAGTCAGGACACATGCGTGGGTTGTGGGCCAGGTCCCCAGTTAGGGGCGTGCAAGAGGCAACTACTGAGTGTATCTCTGGCGCACTGATGTTTCTCTTCCTCTCTTTCTCCCTCCCTTCCCCTCTAAAATCAAGTAGATTAAATCTTTAAAAAATCTGCAACCATGGAACCTAATTCCCAACCAATTTGATCCTAAACAAAAGGAATTCTGAACCTCTATATACTGACACCATAAATCTGCCTTTCACACTATTCCTGAAGACAACGGGGAAAAATCATCCAGCATGCAAAGGGAGTTTAATAACATCTCAATAAAATTCGTTAGGACGATTGAGCGCAGGCCTGCAAACCAAAAGATCGCGGTTCGATTCCCAGTCAGGGCACAAGCCTGGGTTGCAGGCCAGTTCCCAGCAGGGGATGCACAAGAGGCAACCACACATTGATATTTCTCTCCCTCTCTCCTTCCCTTCCCCTCTAAAGATGAAATAAATAAAATCTTAAAAAAAATTCTTTAGGACATAATAATGAGAACTGAGTATATCACGTAATGTAGCTATAAATGGCATTGGATACTTGCTTGTATGGGTAAATATGATCGACTGTTTTAGGGAAACTCTAAGATCCCCTGAACTCACGATACAAATTCCAAAATACCTCCCAGCAACCCTCTTATCCAATGTGTGCTTAACCAACATGAATCACTTAAAGAAACTTAAATATTATAGTAATAACCATGTCATGTAATAGACACACAGTAGTTGTGATTCTACTTTTTTTTAAAATTTTATTTCAATTGTTGCTCTTATACAGTTTTCTGTCTTCTACTCCCATCCCAGCCCACCGCCCCAGCCCTCCCCAGCTCCCTCCCATTTCCACCCACCCCCTAGCTTTTGTCCATGTGTCTTTCATACTTGTTGCTCTATAGGGACAAACAGCACAAAAGCAGTGTGCAGAACAGGACATTTTAAAATAAAGAAACGACAATAAGACTTTCTTAATAGTAACCGTTCTACACTGTTAGTTTTTACTGAGTTCGTAAATAAACTAACTGCTATACAGAACGGTATATATGTACAGTAACAGTTACAGGGACTTTCATAAACATCTAAATTTATGCTTTTGTATATGTCAAATGTGCATGTTTTCACCTACGCTAATTCCAATGCTGCAAGTTAGGTGCTACTGTCACTATATCACACATGACACAACTGAGGCTGAGGAGTGACTTAAAGATTGTATCTCTAGCCCTGGCTGGCATGGGTCAGTGGACTGAGCTCCAGCCTGTGAACCAAAAGGTAACTAGCTGGTTCGATTCCCAGTCTAGGGCACATGCCCGGGTTGCGGGCCACGTGCCCAGTAGGGGGCGTGCGAGAGGCAACCGCACATGGATGTTTCTCTCTCTCCTTCTCCTCTCTAAAAATAAATAAATAAATAAATACATAGATAGATAAATAATTAGTTTTAAAGAATTATACCTCTAAAGTGAGGCACAGTCCAGGTCTACTGATCTATCTTATGACACCATACTTCAGAGTATCAAAGGACTAGAGAGAAGCAGGCACTACTATCACCTTATATTTTATAAAGCATTTGATACATTCCTAAGTGTTTTTAATATATCATCTGATTTAACTTTCACAACAACTAGAAGTTATGCAGGATGGGATTATTAAAATCTCACTGTAGAGATGAGGAAAATGAAACTCAGAGAGAAATTAAGTGGACCCAAGATCACGCAGATGGCGTGTGGCAGAGGTCACATGGTGAGATTTTCCTCAATATGTCTATAGTCCTTTGCGAAAGCAGTATCATGCTGGAAATGTGACTAGGTATGAAATGTAGAAGTTCAGCACTTGCTTTGGGGAAATCACAAGTTACAATGAAAAAATCCTTGCAAAAGGAAATCTTTTATATACAGAAATGCAGATGCTATTCTTATCACTCTCTCACTCTACTCCCTTAAACACAGTAGTGATTATTAAGGTTATTTCCCAATTAAGGACTTATGCTAAAAATTCACAAACTGTTTTACATATGATAAAGCACATGTCACTTACAGGAAAGTAGGTTTCAACAACTTGAAAATGCAGAAATCCAATTATAATCCAAACCAAGAGGGTAACAATGGAAATAATAACAATAAAAGGAACAAAGTAGCCACTGAGTTTGTCTGCAAACTGCTGGATAGGAGCCTAGAATTAAATAATAACAATAATAATAATAACAACCACAACACATAAATCAAAGTCTCCTTTTTATAATGAATAGAGCTGTTTTGATAAGTTTCATATTAACGCAAATAGAATTAATCAAAGGAAAATACGAAAACTAAATAAACATTTACACTGAGCAGGCTTTAAAGAAAAGACTTTATTTCTCCTAGAGGGATAAGTTACCTTTGAGGTTTGTGCCTCCTCCACAAGTTTGACAATTTGAGAAAGGGTTGTGTCTGCTCCAACATGGGTTGCACGGATGAACAGTGACCCATTCTGGTTGATGGAACCGGCGATCACCGTGCTGCCAGACTTCTTGGCCACAGGCATTGCCTCCCCTGGATGAGGAGTAAAGATAGATTCGGGGAACGTAAATAAGCCGTATCACGAAACATACCATCATCTGGTAATTGTCAGGAAATATCTAGAAAGGGGATTGTGCTTTTTAAAAAGGCTTTATTTATTTATTTTTAGAGAGAGAGGAAGGGAGAGAGAAAGAGGGAGAGAAACAGCAATCTGTGGTTACGTCTCATGTGCCCCCTACTGGGGACCTGGCCTGCAACCCAGGCATGTGCCCTGACTGGGCATTGAACCAGCAACCCTTTGGTTTGCAGGCCAGAGCTCAATCCACTGAGCCATACCAGCCAGGGCTAGAAAGAAGATTCTTAATTTATGAAATAGAATCTGGACAAATGCCCAGGTGAAAGTTGCCCTATTTCCTTATGTTAGTTCTGGGCCAAGTGCAGACAGACATATCTTACACTGAAAAAATCTAACATGCTAGCTCTTGTAAGAGCCTTTTGGAGCTCCACCCAAGCCTCAGATCACTCATTCTCAGCCTATTCCCAAGGAGCATTTGGAAATGGAGGAGGGAGTTCTCGTCTGTAATAACTACGAATGCGGCTGCTACTCCACTTTAGTGGGCCAGGGTCAAGGATGCTAAATGTACTACAACGTGCAAGAGAGTCCTCCAGAACTCAGAATTGTCCCATGCCAAGTTGCAGTATCACCCCTACTGACAAACACAGAGACCTAAATTATTTCCTCCTTGATCTATAATCTAAGCCTCTCTTGACACTATCCTCAGGGTTGAGGTAGGAAATGTGTTATTTTGGTTCTGCTCCAGATTGGCCTTAGTTATCTAAGATCTCTAAACTAGCACAGGCTGACTCTCCTACAGCAGACACTGACGTGGAAACCCTGGAATCCCGCCCCAGCTCAGACTAGAACAACGTTTAGGGCAGGAAGACAAAACAGGTATCGGGTCAGGCACATTTGCCAAAGTCTTTTGGGTTCGACCGCAGAATTACACAATTTCCTTTGGTTATCCATTCCTACAATGAACAATTCTCAGCAAAAAGAGCCTACACTAGCATAACTAATACACAAAGTGAATCTGCAGAAATTGATTTACTACAGTCTTGAAAAGAAATCATATTGTCTTTGCACATTATTTACTCATTCCGGTTTCTACAGAGAGCTCTTCACCTTTCACGCTTATTCTTCATGAATACTTTGGATTCACTTCACTTTCATCACCCACTGAAAGAACATACCTGTGATGAGGGACTCATCCACCATGGAATGTCCTTCGATGACACGGCCATCCACTGGAAATTTGCCTCCTGGGACCACTTTAATGATGTCTCCACGTTGTACAAGTTCCACATCCACTTGTTCTTCACTGGAAACGAGTGAAAATGAAAAGCATTATGACAATACGCTTCTCACGCTGATTTTCCCATGCAAGCATTTTAGTTCCTATCAAGCTTGCGGCTACATCGTTGTTAGCAATGGAAGCTTGAACCAACATCTCAGATGGGAACCACAACGTCAGTCCTGTTCTCTGGTGGGAAACAGCTCAGTGCCTGGCACAAAGTAGGAAGTCTAAATATTTCTTACATAGTCACTGAACGAATAAATGAAAACTTTAGAAAATAATGTACTGGGTTTTATTTAACTGAACAATTTATTTACTGTACAAATCTGCCTAAATAATTTCGTAAGTGTACAAATGAGAAATACAAAAGAATGAAATCCAATCAACACTTTAGTTCTCACTTCCAGTTTACAGGGAACGCAGGAGTTATAAAACAAGGTGAGTGAGAACAGAAGGGAGCAAAGAGACAAGCCTGGACTGTGGCATATTATATTGATGGGTGGCCAACTGATGCACGTTTCTTTAACAAGTCAAATGTTTGGAGAGGGAGAACAGGGGAGGAAAGAAGTCGAGGGAAAGAGAAGGATGAGCTGTTCTAGAGTAAAAGAAACTATAGCGATTATGGCCTTCATTGAATTCCAGTGCAAACAAAGCAACTTAAACCATTTTGGAGGCAACAGGAGAGATGTGAACACGAACCGCATATGAGATGATATTAAGGAGTTTTTGTTCATTTATTAGATGCAATATGGTGTTACAGTCATATAAGGAAATGTTCTGCCCTGGCTGCTGTGGCTCAGTGGACTGAGTACCGGTGTGCAAACCAAAGGGTCACCAGTTCGATCCCCAATCAGGGCACATGCCTGGGTTGCGGGCCAGGCCCCCAGTAGGGGGCTCATGAGAGGCAACCACACATGGATGTTTCTCTCCCTCTCATTCTCCCTCCCTTCCCCTCTCTAAAACATAAATAAAATCTTTTTAAAAAGGATATGTTTTTTGTTTTAGAGATACTAAAGGAATATTTAGCAGTCAAATGAAATGACTGGAATTTACTCTAAAATACTATTGCAACAACAGCAACAAAGAATGCACAGATGAATATGTGGCGAATGTGAATAACTGTTAAATCTGGGAGATGGATTATGTGCATGCATTACACTCTTCTCTCTACTTCTGTGTATATTTGCTATTTTCCTAAGGAGTTAAAAAAGAAAAGTAGAAAGAAGGAAGATAAATACCTCAAGAGGATATTATCAGAATCAAGAGTTACAATAGTTGCTTCTGTAGCTTGCAGTGAAATTAGCTTGGCAAGAGCCTCTGATGTCTTGCCCTAGAAATTAAAAAGAAAAGTCAACAAAGCTATGGAAGAAAAAGCCCAGGTCTTAACTAAAATAAAGATATAGTCTTTAATATTTATCCAAAAGACAGGTTTGGGAATATTAATTAGTTCAAATCAGAAAATATTTCACTTACAAATATGAAGTAAACAAAATATAAAATGTATAATATGCTCTAATTTATACATAAATAATGTAAATTAGTAAGAAAAACATCAGGAACCCAACAGGTACACAGGCAAAGGATATGAACAAGCAATTCACATATGAAGAAATAAAATCCCTGATGCGTGAAAAAATGTTTATCCCTGTTATTAATGGAATAAATGCAAACTAAAGCTACTCTCTGATACCATTTCATGCCTACTGACTTGGCCAGAATTTAGACAGGAATCAAAACTGATGAAGTGGTAGTCAAACTACTTTGCTAACATACCTTTGCTGGCAAAAATTTTTTCAACTTGTAGCATAAACCACAGAAAGAGTTTTGTCTTTCAACCATATGCTTTGTAATTTATCCTAAGACACTAATTCAAGAAAAATGACATTGCAGAGTTATCTCAAATTAAAAATTGGAAACAATCTAATGGAGAACAAAGCCAAAATGATTCAGTAAATGACAGCACATTGATCTGACAGAATATTACTCAGAAATGTCCAATAATCATCTAGACTGAAAAAATGGAGTGGGGATCTTTATAGCGTTAAGGGTACAAAGTGGCATGGAATACTGTGTTTGCTGGTCTGCAAATATAAACGTATGTGGAGTAGGATTAGAAAGTGATTTCCATTAGAGCATTAGATTATGGTAACATTTTTCCACCATTATTTTAAATCCTGCAGTCACATCAATTTTTTCCATTAATAATATGATAGAAATAAATTTAAAAAAGGAGTTTTTCCCCTGGCTGGTGTAGCTTAGTGGATTGAGCGCGGGCCTGCGAACCAAAGAATCGCAGTTCGATTCCCAGTATTTCAATTCCCAGTCAGGGCACATGCCTGGGTTGCAGGCCAGTTCCCAGCAGGGGGCGCAGGAGAGGCAACCACACATTGATATTTCTCTCCCTTTCCCTCTCTCCTACCCTTCCCCTCTAAAGATAAATAAATACATAAAATCTTTAAAAAAAATCACTGTAATTAAAAAAAGGAGTTCTCAAATGCCTCTCTCTTAAAATAAACATGGATGTATTCTACTATGTATAATATTAATTCCATAAACTTGGTAAATCGTCTAAAAAGGAATACTTAAAATATTGCCAAAGAAAAGTAAATGATTAGATACATAAGTGTGTGTGTGTGTGTGTGTGTGTGTGTGTGTGTGTGTGTGTATTCTATTAATTGGTCTAGAAACTATCATGGTCATTTATCCACCCAAGATTTTAACAGATGTCATGTTTCCTGGCTTTACCTTTGCTATATGTTCCAGCCACCGGCCTAGCGCAATAAACACAAATAGCATAGGAGGTGTGTCAAAGAAAGTAATAGGGTTCACTCTGGCTCTCTCATACACTGCGACAAGAAGGATAACCAAAGAGTAGGCGAACGCAATGGTGGTGGCCAGCACAATCAGTACATCCATATTTGCAGTTTTATGCTTCAGTGCTTTGTAGGCCTGAATGTAGAAGTACCAGCCTCCGAAAAACTGTAATAGAGAAATAATAATCATTGCTTTACAAAAAAAAACCCCTGAAATTCAAATGTATACCTCAATAACTAAGGTACAGCATCAATGTTAAATCCCTTTGGCCTCTACTTAATCCATTAACACTAAAGAGAAATTTTAAGTTTGTATTTTAGCAGCTATGTGTGTACAAGGATTTAGCAGCAAGGCTTCCCAACTGGTGCACCAGCCTTGGGCAGCTGCCCTCTGCGGTCCAATGAAGATTCCGTGATAGAAACTCAGAAGGTCTCAGAATTTTCTCTTTGATTCTAGCCAATAGAAGAACTAGGAAAAGAATGACGTTCTTTTCACAAGGATTTTTTTTAATATAAAACTCATCCCCCCCTTTCCAAAATTCAACCTAAGTGGTATATGGCAAGCTATTAGATCTGTTGGCTGGTTTTGTTAGTAAACGTGACCAAAAAGCTTGCTTTTCTTATAGAGAAACATGCTGAGATTTTTAAGAAATCATTATTGCATTTTACAAGAATCATAAAAAGGGATATATTTGTCAGATGGAAGTGTTCTACAATAAGAGTTTATCTCAAAAGAAGCTTTGAAAACACACAAAAAGCAATAAATTTAAATGCCAGGGGAAAGCAATACAACTAATAATAAAGTAATTACCATAATTATTTTATTTTCTACAATAAATTAATAAAGATATTAAAATATATTTAATATCATTAATAGAAATAGAATTCACTTAAAATATTAAATATATAAATAAAAATATTTTTATTCTAATTTTAAATATAAAGTAATGTATAATAGCAGATATAAATACCAAATTCATATCTGACTACAAATTAAACTTACTGTCTGCTTTGCCATTAAGTAA
Source organism: Anoura caudifer (assembly GCA_004027475.1). Taxonomy (NCBI): domain Eukaryota; kingdom Metazoa; phylum Chordata; class Mammalia; order Chiroptera; family Phyllostomidae; genus Anoura; species Anoura caudifer. The sequence goes on along the minus strand of PVKU01012781.1, from coordinate 5,332 downwards.
TACCTTTAACGGTTAAGTGGAATTTACTATCTACTTTAACCACTCGGTTTAAGATTATTTTTGTAAAACATTCAGCATAAAATGACCGGTTTCTGGCTAACATCTGCTTTCCAACGGAAAACAGCCTTGCCTGCCACATCTTAGCTATTTCTCATTATTAACAAATAGACTTGTTAACAGTTCACTTGCCTGCACAGGTACACACAATATAAAAGATAGCAAATTCATAATGGACAATCCTGGCAGGATCTGGCGCTCCAGGAACATAGAAGCATGAATATTGACCATCTCTTCTTGACTCATGTTCTGATTATGGTGAAGGGTTGCAAGGTGGTGGTCCATGACCATCATGTATATCATCAGCCCCATGACAGGAATACAGAAAAACAGGCTCACAAGAAAGGACCGTCTCCATCTTATGTAGAAAAAAAAATCATTTTAGGAAGTAGCTCATGGTTACAGAGTCTATGTATTACAGGTAAACACAAGCTATGACCACTCACCCAAGTCTAAGGATGCTATTGTAAAAACTCACATGCTCACAGGATGTTAAACTTCTAAAAAGGAGACAAAATGTATTTTTCACTGACACTCCAGAAGTACTTACTGTCTTATCTCTCGTTTATGGTCTAGGTGGCTTGCTGACCGATCCTTCTTGACCAAAGATGCTTCGAAACCTAAGCTCTACGAGAAATCCACGAGAAAACAATTATTTCACTGAAAGTATAAATATGTGGAGAAATCCTAAGCTGCGTGGTATTGTCATTAAGAACAGTTCAGCCCTGACCAGTGTGGCTCAGTTGGTTGGGCGTCATCCTGCAGGGTGAAGGGCCACCAGTTCAATTCCTGGTCAGGGCACATGCTTGGGTTCTGAGTTCAATACCTGGTCGGGGCATGCATGAGAGGCAACTGATCGGTGTTAGTCTTCCACATTGATGTTTCTCTCCTGCTATTCCTCCCTCCCTTCCCCTGTCTCTAAGAATAAATTAAATCTTTTGAAAAAAAGAAGAAACCACAACAAACAAAGCTCAGAGCAAATAGAAAAAAGGAAATAAGATCAGAGCAGAATTAAATGACATAGAGACTAAAAGAACAATGCAAAGGATCAATAAATCCAGGAGCTGGATCTTTGAAAAGATAAGCAAAATCAACAAGCCTTTAACCAGACTCAAGGAAAAAAAAGAATGGAAATAAATAAAATCAGAAATGGAAGAGTAGAAATTATAACTGACACCACAGAAATACAAAGGATGTAGGAAATTACTATGAACAACTATATGGCAAGAAATTTGAAAACCTGGGTGAAATGGACAAATTTCTAGAAATATATAAACTTCCAGAACTGAATCAAGAAGAAACAGAAAGCCTGAACAGACCCATAACAGCTAGTGAAATTGAAGCAGTAATAAAAAAAAAAACTCAAGGCACACAAAAGCCCTGGACCGGGTGGCTTCACAGGAGAATTTTACAAAACATTTAAGGATGAGCTAAACCCTATCCTTCTCAAACTATTCCAGGAATCCAAGACGAGGGCAGACTCCCAAACTCTTTTTATGAAGCCAGCATCATCCGAACCACCAAACCAGACAAAGACACAACAAACAAAGAAAACTACAGGCCAATATCACTGATAAACATAGATGCTAAAATCCTCAACAAAATATTGGCAAACCGCATCCAGCAACACATTAAAAAGATCATACACCGTGATCAGGTGGGATTCATCCTAGGGATGCAAGGATGGTTCAACATTCACAAATCGTTAAATGTAATACATCACATAAACAAAAGCAAAGACAAAAATCACATAGTCATATCAACATATACGGAAAAAGCATGGGAAAAACAGCACCCATATATGATAAAAACCCTCAGCAAAATGGAAAAAAAGGGAGCATACCTCAACATAATAAAGGCCATATAAGAGAACCTACAGCCAACATCATACTCAAGGGGCAAAAACTAAAAGCTTTCTGACTAAGATCAGGAACAAGACAAGGATGTCCGCTTTCATCACTTCCATTCAATGTAGTATTGGAAGTCCTAGCCACAGTGATCAGAAAAGAAAAAGAAATAAAATGCATCCAAATTGGACAGGAGTAAGTAAAACTGTCATTATTTGCAGATGACATGGTAGTGCACATAGAAAACCTATAGACACAACCACAAAACTACTCAACCAAATAAGTGAATTTGGCAAAACAGCAGCATACAAAGTCAATATTGAAGGCATTCTGTACACCAACAATTGAAGGCATTTCTGTACACCAACAATGAAATATCAGAAACAGAAATCAGGGAAAAAATCCCATTTGCTATAGCAAGAAGAAAAATAAAGTACCTGTATTTTTCGGACTATAAGATGCTCTAGGTTTTAGAGGAAGAAAATAGGGAAAAAAATGTTGAAGCAAAAAAAGTGGTTAAAATATTTAATAACAAATAACATAATATCTCACCAATGTAAATGTAAACAGAACTCAACAGCAGCATTAACACCCATTAGTGCCCCCAGATGGGGGTTGGGGTGGGTGGATGCATCTTATAGTCTGAAAAATACGGTGCCTGAGAATAAACCTAACGAAGGTGGTAAAAGACCTGTACTCAGAAAACCACACAACGCTGAAGAAAGAAATTACAGAATACATAAATAAGTGGAAGTGTGTACCATGTTCATGGATTGTAAGAATTATCATCATCAAAATGGCCATACTACCCAAAGCAATTTATAAATTCAACACAATCCCTATTAAAATACCAATAACATATTTCACATATGTAGAACAAACATTTCAAAAACTTATGTGGAACCATAAATGACCCCAAACAGCCATAGCAATTTTGAGAAAGAAGAAGAAAGTAGGAGGGATCACAATGCCTGATATCAAACTGTATTGCAAGGCCAGTGTAATCAAAACAGCCTGGTACTGGCAATAAGAACAGATACATAGACCAGTGGAAGAGAATAGAGAGCCCAGAAATAAACCCATGTCTCTACATTCAATTAATATTTGACAAAGGAGGCAGGACCATAAAATGGAATAAAAATACCCTTTTTAATAAATGGTACTGGGAGACGCAGACAGGTACGTGCAAAAACATGAAACTACACCACCGACTTAAACCATACACAGAAATAAACTCAAGATGAGTAAAAGATTTAAATGCAAGCCATGACACCATAAAAGAACTAGAGGAGAACACGGGCAGAAAAATTTCAGATATTCCACACAGCAGTATTTTTGCTGATATATCTCCTAGGGCAAGGGATATAAAGGAAAGAATAAACAAATGGAATTACATCACATTAAAAAGCTTCTGCACAGCTAAAGAAATCATTAGCAAAATGAAAGGGAACCAACCAAATGGAAAAACATACTTAGCAATGATACCTCAGACAAGGATCTGATCTTCAAAATATATATAAAGAGCTCATATGAGTCAACACCAGGAAGCCAAACAAATAATGGGCAAAGGCCCTCAACAGCTACTTCTCCAAGGAGGACATACAGAGGGCCCATACACAGATGAAAGAATGCTCAGCATCACCAGCCATCAGAGAGTTGCAAATTGAAACCACACCGAGATACCACTTCACACCAGTCAGAATGGCCATCAATAAACCAACAAACAACAAGTGTTGGAGAGGTTGTGGAGAAAACGGAACTCCAGTGCGCTGTTGGTGGGAATGCTGACAGGTGCAGCCACTGTAGAAAACAGTAGGGAATTTCCTCAGAAAACTAGCATGGAACTGCCTTTGACCCAGCAATTCCACTGCTGGGACTATACCCTACAACCCTGAATCACCCATTCAAAAGGACCTATGCACCCCAATGTTCATAGCAGTGTTTTTTACCATAGTCAATTGCTGAAAACAGCCTAAGTACCCATCCATTAATGAGTGGATCAAAAACTATGGTACATTTACGCAACGGAATTCTACGTAGCAGAAAGAAAGAAGGAGCTCCTACCCTTCTCAACAGCATGGATGGAACTAGAGAGCATTATGCTAAGTGAAATAACCCAGGCAGTGAGGGACAAATACCATATGTATGATCTCATCTATAAGTGGAACCTAGTCAACAAAACAAACAAATGAACAGAATAGAACCAGAGGCATGGAAACAAGATACAGACTGATAGGGACCAGAGGGGAGGGGGGAGGCAGATAACAGGAGAAAGAAGGGAAAGGGTCAAGTCAAGGAACATGTATAAAGGACCCAAAGACATGGACAGTGGTGTGGGGATTGACTGTGGGAGCGGGGGGTTGGGTAGGGCAAGGAAGAGCAACAGGGGAAAATTGGGACAACTTTAATTGAACAATAATTTCAGAAAAAGGAAATCTGCCCTGGCTGGTGTGGCTCAGTGGATTGAGTGTGGGCTGCAAACCAAAGGGTGTCCAGTTCAATTCCCAGTCAGGGCACATGCCTGGGTTGTGGGCCAGGTCCCCAGTTGGGGGCATGTGAGAGGCAACCACATATTGATGTTTCTCTCCCTCTCTTTCTCCTTCCCTTCCCCTCTCTCTAAAAATAAATACATAAAATATTTTTTAAAAAAGGAAATCTTACTCTTAGCAACAGCATTGGATGGACCTGGTGAGCATTACGCTAATTGAAATAAGTCAGTCAGAAAAAGACAAATACCATATGATCTCACACATGGAATCTAATGAACAAAATAAAATGAACAAAATAGAGACAGAGACATGGATACATGGAACAAACTGACAGCTACCAGAGGGGAGGCAGAGGTGGGGACTAAATGAAAGCAGAGGGGATTAACTAAAGAACAGGTATGCATGACCCATAGACAGAGACAAAGGTGAGGTGATGGCCAGAGGGGAGGGGGGCTGAAGCTGGGTGGACCTGGGAAAAGAAGGGAAATGCAGGGGGAGCTATAGTAACTAAACAAAAAAATAAAGAAAAAAATTACTAAGAAGTTAGATCTTATTTAAGTGTTTTTATCAAAAATGATGATGATGATGATAAATAATAATAATAATAGTAGAGCAGGAAGAAATTTTGAAGGTGATGGATAGGTTCATGGCATACATTGAGGTGATGATTTTATGGGTGTATACTTATCTCCAAATTTATAAAGTTGTACATATTATTTATGTATAGCTTTTTGTACATGAAAAAATTTTAAGTACCAATTTGAGAAAGCCATGTGATATCCAAGTGGAGCTTAGAAGAGACATCTCAACTGGAAGATAATTTGGAATCAGATAAGGACAGGTATTACCTGAGTTCAGAAAAGTAAGCTAGAGGTCACAGCAAATTCGGTCTCAAACCCAGGGTCACCCTTGAGAAACAATAAATGAGAATTTACTAAT
>PVKU01012780.1:0-33026 GCA_004027475.1 Anoura caudifer | reverse complement strand
GTTTACATATGATAGTAACAATACTATTGTAATTCCTGCAACTCTTGAAGCCATGTAAACTCCCTGCAATAGAAGGGTTGATTAATTATGATTCATGAATCATAATAATACTTATGATTCATAATAATATGACCATAAAGATTATATTTTTGAGTATTATGGAGAAATATGGAGAATATATTTTCAATGAAAAAAGTTACGGAATAATAGCATGATGTGTATACTATATTCACATAGTTGCATAAAATGAATGTAAGTATACACAAATATTAACCTCTGCATTGTGTGAATCCATTGAATTTCTTTAACTATTTTAGCATGGCAGATTTTTCTAGTTTTCTACACATTCTACACATTTTACTGTGCATTTTTTGTTTAATCATAATAAAAAGATAAGGGACTTGATCATTTGAATTACATGTGTATGCCATATTCCTTATTACATTTTTCTTTTCAAGAGTTTACCTTTATATTATTTCCTTTAATTTTGCTGTGTTAAACTATATCAAAGTATAGCTTTTCAAAAAAAGAAATGAATGAAGCTATTTTATAATTTTACTTTTCAAAACTATCTAAAGTGGTTTTACATTTAAAACTACATGTAAGACATCTGAAAATATAATATTTATATTTAATACTTCTTTCTTTGCTCATTCTATAAGCTTTTGAGACTACATTCTATTTAATAATCCTCATTACCACACTAAAATTCTTAGCACATACTAGGCATTATGCATTAACTATTTGTTACATGAATGAATATAGGAAGCAGTACTACAGCAGTTAAGCCATCTTTTTCATATTAAAAAGAAATACTTTTTCATCTTTAGTATATTGAAGTTACTTTTGTTTATTCTCTCTGCCTTCCTTCAAAGATTACTGGAATATGTTATGGCCATACTGTAGTATGGTACAGTTCTTTGATACTTAAAGTTTTCAGTTTGATAAATAAAGTATAATTTAGCCATAAATGGGGACAAAAATCCAAAATGAGATAAGAGCATTTTTCAGTCACTCTGCAGATCTTTAATATTGGGTGCCTGTGTTCCGTGATGGACAAGGAGGGTTCGAAAGTAAATAAAACAGCCTCGCTCTCTTGTGTTTATGATTTAGGCTGGGGAAATGATACGTGTGCATAATTAACTGCCAGAGAGTACAAAGTGATGAGTGATGTGAAACTTGTGCACAATGAGTTCTCAGTTGCTCTGCTCAGCAGCCTTGAGAGGGAAGGCGCAGAGAAGGCTTGATGAGACAGAGGGGCCTGAGCCCTGGATGGAACAGCCTCCCCGTGTCCTCACGGGACTGTGAGGCTGCCTCCTAATTATTTCATGCTCCCAGGAAAGGAGTCCCCTTAGCTAAAACATTCACAGTGTGTGTAACTAGCCTTTCTAATGAAATATATAAACATAGTGACTTGTTCACTAAGTAGTAAACACTACTTCATTATAGAATAATCATCTGCAATATCCTACACACTGATATTTATGTAAAAACTCAATATAAAAATGGATTATAGAGAATCTGTATAATTGTACAGATTCTCTATACAATAGAGAATCTCTTATGTATAGATTCTCTATACAATAGAGAATCTTGCATAAAACAAAACCTGATCCTTATTAGGTATGCATTTTGTTTAAGCTGAAAAGAAAATACTACTGAGAGTTACTTTCTTTAATATAATCCATTATTTTGGCATATTTTCCTCTATTTTCGTAAAGCTGCTCGTGACTAGAATATCTAAGCCCTGGAAGCAGCATTACAGGTCATTTTGCTCACCTCCCTTTTTATTTGTATGGGGAGCCTGTTAGGATGTATTAGAAAGTGATCATTTAAATGAAGGTCAGAGGGCACAGAGGCTACACTTAGCTTGCTCAGGATCACAGCCTTAATTATAACTGTGGTGATGATTCAAGTTGAGAGTCTTATTAGGCTCGACCTCCCCCACCCCCCGCCCACACACACATACAAACCATCTTTCTTTCTTTATGAAACATAATTTTTCTGGACAAAGTAAGCACTATCCCACCTATCTTTGTACAAGTCTTTATTTTTCTTTTTGTTTTCCTGAAGCTTTAAAAGTGGCTTCTAGTTTTGCCCTTTAAATATTTCCTGAAGCAAAACCTGAAAGAAATGCTACCTCTTCCTCTCCAGCTCTACCCTGGGGGGTGGAGGCAAGGGGGAGGCCTGGGGCTGGGGAGGCCTGGTCCCCAGAATCCCTCACTGCCTGAGGACATGGTGGGTCCCAACCTCTTCAGCAAGCTCCGACTGCACATTTTGGCCCCTCCCTCAAATCTTGCCTTTCAGGACTATTTTAAGTCCAGTCCCTTTTCTTTTCCAACTACATATATTAAATTGTAGGAAATCATACTTCATCATAAAACCTCGCATAAAACAAAAACTGATCCTTATTAGACATACATTTTGTTTAAGCTGAAAATCATTTAATGTCCCTAAGGGAGAATGGTGACTTTTCCCTTCAAGATTGAAGTATAATATTTTCACAATACTTCAGAATTTTATAATTGTCCTCTGTATTGTTTGACTGTCATTAAATTAGAACATTTGATAATTGTAGGGAGTTGAGGAGACTCTCTATTAAAGGTACATTATTATGTTAATCTCAGTTCAAATATAGTTTGCCCAAATTCTGTTTTGATTATATAATATTAGGAAAAAATTAACCTGTTAAATAAGCTCACCTAGGAGGGCATAGACCATTTTAAACTCCATTAAAATTAACATTAGTTTGCACAAGTATGTAAATCACGTGCTACTAAAACTAGAGTTGTCTTTTCTCCTTAAAGCTTTTAAAATCTGGAACATAGATAATTTCATAATAAATATATTAAATTTGGAACATAATTTCATAAAGGTATAGGTATTTTAGACTTAAAATCAACTAATGGATAAGATCATTTAGCTTTTAACTATTTGTATATTATAAAAAAATAGTGAATGATGACAAAAAAACTGTAAAGCCTCCCAGGTTTCTTTCGCTATGCCAACGCCAGGATCCTAGAGATGTTTAACAAATACATTGAGAGCTGCTTGTACACCACAGTTATCATGTTATTTAAAATACCGATCTTTGTGGCATGTTGTAAGTAATTGAGGTTCTCCAACAATTTTAACCATAATTCCTGGACTCACACATGGGGAAGTCTCAGTGAGCATGACTACCGCATATGTGTTTTTACACGAGTACATCACAGTTACGTACTGTCCATTTTAGGGAGGTATGGGCAGCTTTTTTTTTTTTTTTCAGAGTAAATTTGACAGATTTCTGCACAAAAGTCAATTACCCCATATCACCTTATTGAAAGGAAAATTTCAAAACTTCATGTATTTATCTATTTATTCATTCAGTGAATATTACATAGTAGGTATTATGTACCAGGAACCTGTAGCAATGTAAAGACATACAGGCAAAAGAAGTGTGGAGCAGGCTGAAAATTGAGTAGATTTCTATCCAGCCAATATGTAGGTGTACTAAAAAATATGCAAAGCATATATGTTTTGGCAATATAAATTATTTGTGCTTTTCATGATTATACATATTAACTTCCATCTGGCAGTCTGTCTAATGGGTATCTCTTAGAGGTATTACAGTAAAATTTAAAGGCAGAAGAGAGAAAAGTATGGAATAGTTAGGGGTTAGGAGAAGAATTACAGTAGATGCTGGGGCCTAATTATTGATATCCGCAAAATCATCACTAAATATTGTTATAGGAATGGGAAGAAGTCAAGAGAACCATTTTTATCTTAAAAAAATTGCTTTTATAGTGTACAGCCCATGTATGTTAGTGGTAAAACAGTTATTTTATACTTGAGAATACACCTAAGTCTGTGCTTCAATATATACTCACTGTTTAAGAATGACCTGGTATTTGTCATTTCTGTCCTGGCCTTAAGCTTGAGATTAACTGGAATTCTTTAAACTCAAAGCAAATTAACATCTGTTTAGTGAACTAGAGCTGCACTCCAGGTACTATATTATTAGGAAACAAAGATAAAAAATAATTATACTTCACATATATTAAATGCTTCCTACATGCAAAGAACGGTGCTAAATGGTTTACTTAAATTTATTTAAATAATCTTATTTAATTCTCATAGAAACCCAACGGGCCACTTACCATAATAACACTGACTCATAGAAAGCTAATATACATAAAAATGCATAGCTAGAAAGTAGTGGAATTGTGACATGGAACCAGGTCAGCCCATGATTTCAAAATATTTAAAGTAATGTAAGATATCAAACATATAACCTGTTAAAAAGTAGATAAGAATAAAAGATTCAAACAATAGTTCAAAAGCAGGTCAACACTTATACACAATTATTTGTATAGTAATGCTTGTATATTGCCTATAGATACAGTCTTTTATTGACAGTTTTAGGTGGTGGAAAGGAATAAAATAGGTTTTGGGGGGCACCATTAGTTCTTATGGGCCAACACCAACATTACATTTTATAGATTTTTTTCCCAAGAAGAATGCAACATTTGCTCATTGCCAAAAACTATTTAAAATTAGAAAAGGTAAAGAAGAAAATGTATTCATCTATTCAATAAATATTTGAATCCTTACAATCACCCATAAAATTTATCCCTAAGATATAACTATCATTAACTTTTTTGTGGTATTTTCTTGTTTTGCTTTTGAATATAATTGTAACAGTAGGGTATCTAAAATTATGCTACCACACATGATTTTAAAATCAGTTTTTCTTTTTATAAAAATAATGCATGTCATGGTAGACAACTTAGAAAATGCAAATAAGTAAATAAAAAAATACTTGGACTATCCATCTCCTAGAAATTATCTCTGTTAACTTTTGTGTATATTTCATTAATTATGTAATGAGTTATAAGATATTTTAGTAACTATTTTAATAGAGCAAAGCACATCTGTATATATTGATATTTAGCAAAATAGTCCAGGAACAGTTACATGTCTGATTGGAAGATGGTAGTTTAAAAAACAATGGAAAGTTACCATTAGCTACAGGCCAGTTTAGTAATCTTTCCTGATTGAATAACTGTGATTTGGGTCAGTCAACATGAATCTAACAGACGTAGAAGGGTATCAGTCACAATTCTCTGTAAAGAAAATAACCAATTTGTTTCTCTATGCTCTTCTGCTTATGTTCAGGAAAAAAAGTGTAGCAAAACTCCCAGTGGAGTATCCAACTGTGAATAGTTTAGCCATTTAGCAAAGTTCTGGAAGATAACAGAACCCCTCATTGCTTTTGGTAGACTCGAGTATATGTCGGTAATAACCCTCACCCATCCCACTAACCCAAATTACTAGTGATACACTTCCACAATCCTCAAACCTCTATTCCTGCAAACTTCAGTGTGCTTCAATTAAAGAAAAAGTATAAAGGGCGTAGGCAGGGCCTTTTTAGCATTTGGCATCTGCACGTACACCCAGGAGCTTGGAACAGTCTCATCTAAAGGGAAAATCACCAGGGAGGAGACTAATGCACCTCTCTCTCCTGCAGAGCAGAGAGGGGATGACTCACTTGTACGACTTGAGTCTCCGAGTTTTTAATGTACCAATCTGCAACACATCCATCAAGAGCATTCCCTGTGATGTATAATGAATTATGCTTCCAGTTTAGTTACATTAGAAGATTGTTGGATAAATTTCAGTGGACTTACGGTGATAAAGTGAATCAGCACCAAGAAATATCTTCAGGCAGGACCAGTTCCAGTGGAACCAAAGTGCCCCAGAGCAGCTAGGCTGTAGAGCGTTCCATCCCACTGGAATGTAAGCTGCAGTGCTGTCCTGATGTGATGTGAGGAGCTAAAAACCCACGTGCAAAGAGAGAAGCACCAAGGCCTAAGGGTTTCCAGGGAATCTACCCTCCCAGGTTTAGGGGGAGTCCTACAGGATCTCAGTCATCATCAACCTGGCAAGAAATTCTATCTAAACTTTGTGTTAAACTTGCAGGAAATGTAATTTCAACTCCTTAACAGTTAAGGAGTAGTTACATTTATACGGTCCTGAAATGATTTTGGCCCTCTGAAGGCAACTGAGAGGCTGATGTGGCCCCCAGTGAAAATGAGTTTGACATCCCTGAAGGATGTGTCACAAAAAATACAATTTGCAAAAAATACAGGGAAAGCAGCAAAAGCTAAGGACAAAGACCAGGTTGCATAAATGTTTGGACAACATGTTGCTCAACAGGACTTTTGAGCTGGGGATTCAAACTGAATAAGGAAAAAGCTGTTATACACAACTCTTCCATTCTTGAGTTTTGACTACTCTTTCCACCTGCTAAGTCTGTCTAAAATAATTCAAAAATTGTTGGCATTCTCACACGCTTATAAAAGTGTTTCTGTTCCCTTCATAATACTAGAAAGCATGTGAGATTCGTAGGTTGAAATCTTTTCGCTCAAAAGCCTATAGCAATTCCTAAGTTATCATATAATAGTGTGGTGCAAAAGTAGGTTTAAAGTTGTTTGCGTGAAAAATAATACAATAATTAATAAATAATAATCCAAGATTCAACTTTGTGTTTCATGCAGTCACAATTATAAACTTGCTTTGGCCCCACCCTGCATTTAGACAACTTTTTACTTCAGAAATTTTCAACATATGCAAAAATAGAAGAGCCTAATGAGCATCCTTTCCCAGCTTCATAATTATCAGCACTTTTTTGTGTTTCGAACATTCCTTGCCCTCTCTCCACTTCCTCCATTCTTATTCAAGTCACGTTATTTCTGGTCTGTACCGCTTGAAGTCTCTTAATAATCTTCTCTTGCTACCTAACAGTCTATTTTCCACGAAGTCAAAATGGGCTCTAACTATGTAAATCAGATCATGCCATTGCTTTACTAAAATTTCTGCATCTTCTCATTAAATTTAGCAATCCAGGATATGTGTCATGGCCCGACAGACTTTTCTGATCTGTGGTCGGCCTGCCTCGCTCGTCTCTATCGTATGGTTCACCCAGGCTCACTGGCCTCCTTTCTTTTATTCGGCTCCATCAAGATTCTATCACCCTGAGACTCTGCACTATTTTCTCCTCACTTGAAGCTCTGCTCCCAGATCTTGACAAGCCTGGTTTTCCTTGATATCTAGGTCTCAGTTCAAATGTCACCTTTTTTAGAAAGTCTTCCTAACCACTCCTCCCCCTGCAAAAAATGCCCCACCCCATCCCCTCTAGTCACTCTCCAAGTACATCAAGCTGTTTATCATCAGGGCTATTATCACCATCTGAAGTTATTTCTCTGTTTATGACCCAAGTCTTACGTCAAGAACTGCAGCTCCATGACAGTTGGAATCATGTCCATATGTTTGCAGCTGGTTCCCCCACCTCTAGCTGAGCGGTTCTCAACCCTGGACGCACATTAGCATCACCTGGGCGTCACTGACCACAGTCTCTCTGGGCCCAGGCACTGTTCATTTTTTTCCAGACCTCTCAAGGGATTCTAATGCATTCTAGGGAATGGGAAACACAGCCTTATGAAAATGCCTGGCACGCAGAAGGTACTCAGCAACTCAGTAAACTCTGAATTTCAACAAATACAGGAGGACTCGGCTTCTACTTTGTAGATGTCATGTGCCCAATTTTCTAAAAATTTTGTTTTGAATACAGCAATAGATAATTTGTTAGGAATATATTATTCCTCCGAATCTTTAGAATCACTTTGGTTCTGCAGTATTTATTTTTAAGTTGGTATTGGGAGAGAGGGAAGAAGGAAGGGAGGGGGAGAGAGAGAGAGAGATTTTGCTTCCTGTTTTTCATGCCTAAACGAAGAAAAATCTGTCTGATGCTAGAGTTAACTGCTTGCGCATGGGTCATGCCCACTCAGTCATCTAATTAGGAGGCATCTAAACTAACTTTACTAGCAGACTTTTATGCAGTCCAGCAATCTTGCTGCCCGGCTCTCTAACTCGTTGAGTAGATGAGTTTGTGAAAAGCTGTCCTTGAAGAATTTACTACTATTTTGCCTATAATCCTGCACATCTGAGAAGGAGATATTTTAGCATTAGTCCCTATCCTGACCTTCTTTTTCTGGCATGTTTGCAATATGTGAATAGATATGGGATGCATACTGCTGTTAAGTTGGGAGATTGAGAAGAGCACTTTTGCTTTTCAAAAGAATCAAAAACCAGAATGCAGAGTAACGGCCATTCGTTGTTCTAGCCAGGACAGGTCTTATGCTCCTGCTGTCTTCCTAGCGATCAGTTGCATGAATTATGTGATTCACATGTAAATGTGTGTTATGTAAAATCACACTGACCATTGTGATTATTTCACTAATACTGAGGTAAGTAATAGATTGGCAGACAGGGAGGCAGATAACTATAGACAGACATTTTTTCATACTGCAGTATACAAAACCGAGGTGTAAGGAAATTATGTCTCACCCAAGATTCCAGTTAATGGTAGACTCCCCTTCATATGGTGGTGTCATCACTTATAGAAAGTGATGAGCAAGAAATGGTGACTGAGCTTTCCCTACAGCACAATGACTGCAATGTGATTTTTCTAGCTAACCTCAAAACTTTAAGTGTTCAAGGCTGTTCTCCTCTGCATGCATTTTTAAATATGATGAAAATATAGCATGACAGCATTTTAATTGAAGTATCCATTCCATTTTCTAATTGACATTTTTAGAAGGCATGTAAAATGAATTAATTTTCAACCAGATACAAATACTACTATAAAATATAAGTCCATATTGTAAAAATCTATTTTATTAGATTTGATATGAGTCATTTCTACAGAATCTACAGAACAGTGTTTTTTCCCCCTTGCTTCAATAATTGGATATTTGTATTTTTTCCTGTGACTTAATTGCCCTATGAGTCCATTAACATTTTTATGTATTTTTATTAAGTTTTATAATTGAAACCTCTGATTATTGTTCTATAAATATGAGGAAACATTCTTAAATGGCACTATTGATGTTAGGGGGAGAAGTCTAAGGTTGGTTAGTATTTTGGGGTTGTTATTTTTTCATTTATAAAGATTAATGGCAAATATTAATTATACAATTGAAAAGCATCTATAAAATATAGGAAATTCAATTGGGGCTTTTAAAAGGGAAGGGGGAGGATAAAATGAAAGTATTAAATGTGGGTGTAAGGAGCATAATGGACAAACGGTGCGCATCGATGATTACTTATTTCACGACTCTGTGACTCTGTCTCTGCACTTTCCCAGGCTCACATCTCATCCTGACAACACTAGGTTTCCCTTACACTGAGACTGAGGGAATGTACAGGAATCAGAGAAGGAAGTTCAGACCCAGCATTGTTGTATAACGCAGCAAAACTATTATAGTGAGAGCAAATCCCTCACTGCAATTTGAGGTATTGGTTCTGGGCCAAATCAACTTTTACAAAGAAGATACAGTGGTGGGTTGAGTATCTTCCCTCAAGAAATTCTGAAGAGCACCAAAATGGTGCTCTTCAGAATTTATTGGAGTTCCATACCCTTAAGTAGTCGAATGAAATGAGAATGTCCTGAATTCAATCATTAATTGCTCCTCAATCCTCCCTTAGGAAAACATTCATTACAAGATAGGACTTGATAAGGTAAGACAGGGGTTTTAAATATGAGAAAAATCAAAAGAATTACCTTGTGTGGCATTCATCATCTTCAAAAATGTGCATATTTTAAATCATTGGGTTGCAGGCAAGACTTTGCATTCATACTAGAACTAGAAATGTTTTTATAACATGCCTGGAGGAAAATTCTTTGTTATGGCTTCACTGAACACTCATTAATTTTGTAACAGAGAAGGGAGTTGATAGCAATTTTGCACGTATCTGCAAATGTATGAAATGTTTAGTCATTTTAAGGTATAAAATTCTCACTTGTCAACATTCACTGAAGTTAACAAAACTGCTTAGTTTTTGTAAGAAGAATTTAATGTTTAGTATTCATAAGTCAAAATTCTCTGTTAATGAGGTTGATTTAAAAATGTTAGCATGTGAATAATCTATATTTTTATTTTAAAATAGTTTAAAAATATAGAGAAATAAAATAATGAGCTACTTATTTAGTAAAATTTTGTTTAAATACTGCTATTTATTATTTCTCTCTATTTCATTTCTTTATCTTTCCTTAACAAGGTCTTGGTTTAAAGCAGAGAGAAGACTTCCCTGAGGAACTGTGTGTACATGGTTCTGAGCGTCCTTGGCAGGTGGGAGGATAGAAGCTCAGCGTGGTCCTGGCACTTCCACTCCCCACTGACAAGGGTGTCATCTTTCTCAGCCTTTGCTCTTTGCTGCAGGTTTAACCCAGGTTCCCACCAACCCTCCAGCACACGTCTTGAGTCTCCACCTGTTCTCTTTGTCCACAGTTTCCTTTTCCAGTTGGTCCTCTTCACTTCTCCCTGAGTAAATCTCTTGCAAAAGCAAAGCTGATCACTTAATTCCCTTGTTTCCAAGTCTTCTGCTTTGCATTTTCACTGCCTAATGGAGTAGCTTCTCAAGTCGGGCACATAGATCAAGAATGACCCATTGGGGTGGGAGGAGAAATCTCAGGAGGTCAATTTTATTTTTTACGTTGTCCTTTTGAAATGAGTACTTTTAATGTGTGTTTTATAACATACACAAATGTTTCTGTATACTGGGGATTTATGCTAATAGACATACACAATTAGAAATTACAGAGACCCCTGGCTTCCAGAACAAATTCAAGCTCCCTCACAGTCCGGCCCCAGCACTTTTCTCCCCACCCCATCAGCTGCTGTTTTCCTAACTCCTAGGCTCTTGACAATTTTTAACTTTTCCTGGACCTGCTTTAGCACAGGTCCCTTCTCTCTTGATTGGAAACCACCATTACATATATTAACTAAGTCCAATGGCACATGGTAAGAAAGATTAAGAATTTTCCCCATTACTTCACCCTTCAGCTCCTATTGCCCTCTGTTAAGACATTTTGAAAACATCTGATACAATACATTACAATTTAGATCCACGTATACCTGTTCCCCATACTCTACTTTGAGCTACATGAAGTGGGAGCCATTTCTTATTCATTTTTACACCCACAGTACCTGCTCACTGTCTGGTACAGCAAGGCGTTCAAAAAATACTTTTGAATGAGTGACTAGAAACATGGGCCTGGATTACGGATGTCCTGCTACTGCTTACAACCAACACTAAGGCAAATCAATATGTGGCTTCAAGTTTAGTCAGTGTCTGTTGGCTCAAAGGAGATGTTTGGATGTAATGCGAGAGGAGGTACCACTTGGGTGGGCTCTGGGAATCCACAGTAGGTCTTTCAGTGGTCAAAAAATAAACATATGTTATAATTTAAATGCTCTGGAGGAGAAAACCTAACATTAACTTCGTTATTTTTAAGTCTTGAGGAATTTCTTAGGCCTGGGGCGACCTGGGCTTGCTTTTTTCTTTCTTTCTTTTTCTTTTTGTCATAAAACCAAAAAACATGCTTTTTAGACCATTATTATCTACTGCAGCCACCTCTGTTTGTTCCTAATCTATTCCCCCAGACTAGTTGCAGAGTGACGGGGTAAAGAATTTATATGAGCACATGTGTACATATTTATATGTATGAGCTCAATTTTATATGAATTAAGGTGTATATGATATACATATGAAGATACACAAAGTCTATCTAAAGATATCTATAAAAGAATACTGTACAGTTTAATTGTATGTAATCATATAGATAGGGTTTGGTTGGTTGGGACTTTGGGATCTGGAGTAGAGAGCACTAGAGCCACCTGGGTCCGATCTCACCTCTGTCACTACTGAAATAGATTCTGTGTCTTGGGACAATTTATTTACCTTCCTCAGCACCAGTTTTATTATCTCAAAAAAATTTTTTTGAAAAGGGTATTGTGTGGATTGAATGATGTAAGATATTTAAGGAACATAGTGTGGAGACTAATAAAAAGTACCAAATCGTTAGCTACTCCCATTATTCTACTAACTAGTAAACGTAGCTACTTTTTTTTAACTTAATAATAAAGATCTTAAGGTGAACGAGAAGCATACTAACCTAATAAAAAGAATCTCAGGAATTGCTTCCTTTTACTTTTTCTTCTCTTTCTCTGGGTGGAATATTTAATTGATATATTTTATTTTTCTGTAAAGTCAAAATATGATTTACTTTTTCAGCCTCTGCTGAAGCCACCACCTAAATTTTCATTCCAAAGCATGAGCGAGTTAATAAATACAAACCACCTCAAAGAAGGCTTGGCACATAGTGAGCACTCCAAAAAAATGTTAACTGTAATTGACAGTAACTATGACTGACAGATTTTTAACCTATTTTCCATGACCACAGTATGTATTAAAATACAAACATATCTTGAACTGTAAAACAGTTGTTTTCTCCAACAGAACTGTACTGAAGAAAATCTATGTTTTGTTTGAAAATACAGGAAAATATTAATTATTTAAAAATGCCACTTGAAAAGAATATCGTAGGGGGAAAAACCACTACTAAAGGCTCCACTGAAAGTGAAATGTTGAGGATACATAAATTTTATAAATTTAATTGGCTATTACAATAGAAGTGTTACTTTGCAAATGGTGATTTTAATGAGCTTCAATTTCTTTGAAAAGACCATTATTATAAACAGGATGCCCATATCCATGGCAACAGGGAGGATACTTCTTAGTTTTTCAAAACATACTAAGATAATTAAGTTTTCTTTATTTTTTTAAAGAACCATAATTTAAAACAACAATAAGAGAGTTTTGCTCATCTGTTCATTGAGATATTATACACAGTTCTGATAGAAAAATTAAAATCTAGTGACTAAATCAATAATGTCCTCTCTGCTTCAGGCTTGAAAATAGGTCTTTGGTCTACAGGAACTATTGTTCAGAGGTAAAATAGCTTCCTTAAGACAGTCAATGAAAGCCAAGTACTTTCCTCTACATCAAATTTCATTAGTTAAGGACAGAAATCTTTCTCTAATTGTAGCCTAAATGTCCTTGAAATAGCTCTTGTAAGTCAAAGACACAGGAGCAATTTGACTGCTTGAAAAAAGAAGCATGACAGTGTGAATGCTACTTCAGTATCTTTGGTCTTGAATTCCAGTATATAAAAATGCAAGTTTTTCCATGACCAAGCAGTTGTTTATAAACTGCAAAATGGTAACATATAAAAATTTTACTTTTAAATATTGTGATATATATCATATACTATGATGTATAATATAGAAAAATTCTATCTGAAAATTATCTGTCATATATTTTTAGAACTTCCCTATAAGAGCAAGTTTATTTTAATAACTTAGGGCCTTATTGTATGCTATATAAACACACTATATAAATGTAGCCCTGTAAACTGCAACAGGTAATACACCGATTTTCAGGAGAGCTAGGGTGCAAAAGTGCTTCGGTGCCTTTAGCTCTGCAGTGTTGGTGCTTCTGCTCCGTGGGACTCGGTGAGAGCAGGGCCAGCCGGCGGGGGAGGCGGGACCCCGCGAGCCTCTGTGGCACTGCCTCCTTTGCGCCCTGACTGTGCTGCTTCTCTGCTGCGGAGGCGGGTTCTTCTCTGAGAAGGGTGGAGGGTTTTATAAAACAGCGGGGGGGGGGGACTCCCCAGGGAAGAGCATGAACATTTTCAGGCTCCCAGATCAACATCCAGAGCTGTTCACAAGCATTTTAGATACTACATCTTTTTTTTTTTTTCTTGATAACATCTCCACTCTGCCACCACACACATTTCTAATTCATTTCAAAAGGATTTGGTGAAGAAACATAAAAAAAAGTTTCCTGTTATCTTTTGTTCTATTGTTTCTCCTTGACCCTCACAAAATGGAACAAAGCAACCCCATGATTTTTACTGTGTCAAATGCCAGAATGATAATCGCTGGACTATTTGCCACATCCACGCAGGGTGGGGTGCAGTCGTGGGGAGTGCCAGAGCGTCTGAGCGTCTGAGCGGAGAGCATCCTGGTGTGGCCTGTGAAAATCTCTGGGCGGGGGATGACTGGCAGGGGTGATAGGCTGACCCCTGCCGGGACTTTTAATGCTTCAATTCACACACCTCCTTGGACCCGTCCTACAGTCATTTGTAATGTCCTCAGAGGCCCCGTCTTGGCCGACCTTCCATGACTCTCTCAGTAAATTATTTCTGATCTGGCGCTCACCCTCTGGATAGTTTCCAAGGGCCCTGGCAGTGGCACCGGACCTCTGTTGGTATGGGAACCCGGCCTGTATTCCAGAAGGGCATAGAACAGGATTTCTGTCATCTGCAGGAGGTTGTGGAAAGTTGTTGATCGCCCTGTCTAATTTTACCTTATTTGGAAAATAAAAGGAACTGCAGGAAGTAACTTTGTCAAAGGTTATGTTGTGTGCACCAAAATGTTAAATAGTGAGGCTGGAGCAAGGTGAGGTTTTTTTTGAATGGCATGAGGGTTTTTTTGAATCAGACTTTTAGACCTCTTTGCCTTTCTTTCATATTCTGCCTGGTTAGCCTGAGTGTATCAGTGGGAACACAGTCTGATCTTGAAGAATAATACTTGTGTTTCTCTACTATGGTATTATCTGAAAAAAATAAAATTAAAATATAGAAAAGCCCCAAAGGATCTTAATTTTTTTTGGTGAACCAATATCCAACATTGTTATATGCATGTACACATGCACAATAAAAACAAATGAAGAGGAACCCCAAAACCAAGATTATCTTCTGGGAGCCAGGTCCCTTGTAATACAGGCTTGTAGTACTTGGGGAGTGTTCTAGGAACCCATCTGTATCAGTGGACCAGCTGGCGTTGTTGTGAGAGGCTGCATTCAGCTTCAGTGAATTTTTTTGGAAGACTCTTTCAACATGTTTGCCCATTTCATGATGGATGATTTACACGCACACCTGCCCACACCGTGCTGAGTGCTCAACAGTTTTTGATTCAAAATGGCATGACCCCCTATACCCTACCCTCCCTATTCACCTGATCTTACCCAGAGTGACTTTTTTTTTGTTTCCCTGGATGAAAAAAGTCCTCAAAGGGAAACGTTTGCCACCATGGAAGAGGTGAAACAAAAAATGGCAGAAGCACTAAAAGTTACCTCAATTGACAAGTTCAAAAACTATTTTGAGCAGTGGAAAAAATATCTTGACAGGTGTATTGTATCAAATGGAGAGTGCTTTGAAGGTGACTGAAGTTTAAACATGTAAAAATAAATACACAATGTTTTATAAAGAAATTCTGGTTTTTGGAGTCCCTCTTGTACTAAGGATAATATTTGGAACTTAATGGGACCTTAAATATAAACACATTTCCTACTTAAAACTCACTTCCTGTTGTTAAAATATCAAAGAATAGTAATTGAGTGACTACTAAAATCATTTCTCAAATATTCCTGGTTTCTAGTAGGAATTTCCTATATGATAGGAAACAACTGGATTCAAAGGTAAAGAAGCAGCTCTGTTGTTTATTTAAGTACAAATGAAGTAGTGTATGCATTTAGAAGAGGCTCCTACAGCTCTCAGGATGGTGTATCTTATATCTCTTATCTGCACTTATTCTTCATCAATTATTTTGTAACCAGTCTACTTGTCACACTTGAAACATAATTATCATCTGTTGCATAATTTCATTTTTCATTTTCTTTATTACTCCATATGTCACAATGAGTTGGTCCAATTTTAAATAGAAAAATACCTGTGTTTCCAGGCACTGTTGAAAATTAACTGTTTCAGGCATCTAATTTTGTAGAGATTACTGAATTCTACCACTGAATCATCAATTTTTTAAAAGATTTTACATATTTATTTCCAAAAAGAGGGGAAGGGAGGGAGAAAGAGAAGGAGAGAAACACCAATGTGTGGTTGCTTCTCAAACACCCCCTACTGGGGACCTGGCCCACAACCCAGGCATGTGCCCTGACTGGGAATCAAACCAAGGACCCTTTGGTTTGCAGGCTGGCACTCAATCCACTGAGCTACACCAGCCAGAGTCAGAAGCATCAATTTTTAAATATAGTCATTTTAATAGACAGCATGAAAAAATTTATAACTTTCATAATTTCAGGCATTTATAGACAATATGTTAGACATAATTTAGTTTGTATGTGTACAATTATTTTGAGTTTAATCATAATAGAGATTCTGCTTCTGTTTAAAGTCCTTCATTTTTTTCATGTGGCTCTTAGAATAAAAACTAAAACCCTTAATATGGACTGTGACCCCCTTGCCTCTTTCTCCAGCCTCATTGTTACTATGTTCTCTGATGTTTCCATTGCTTTATCCATCTTGGTGGTCTTAAGTCTCTTGCTGTTACCATGCTTGTTCCTGCCACAGGACCTTCGTACATGCCAGTCTTTCTACCTTGAATGCTTTTTCTTAATTATTTACTAGATAATACTACTTATCCTTCAGATTGCAATTCAAGTGTCACTTTCTCAATGAAGTCTTTTCTTGCCTCCCTGACCAGTAATATGGGCTCAAAACTGTGCCCTAACATTCAACGTGATATAGAGCCTATATTAATTATCTCCCTGTCTAGATAGTGAGTTGCACAGAGGCAGGGACCTGGTCTGTTTTGCTCGCTGCCGTTAACTACCTCAGTGCCTTGTATAGCGCCTCACTCAAGGCAGAGCATGCATTTTTACTGGGGGGATATTGCTTTCAAGGGGACAGAGCTTGGTTCTTGAGAGATGCAAAAATCTTAGATATTACAGTGATTTAAGACCCTCCAAAGGGCCAAAGTACACAAAAAAGTAAATAGTACATCTGTAGTGTTACATTTTCATGGGGTGGGGTCAGGAAAAGCAACGTCTAAAAAGTGTCCTTAAGTAGGAAAAATAAAAAAAATGTTAAGGAACACCAAAAGTAGGTATCAATAAATATTTATTGAAAGAATGCATAACTAAAACAAGTTCATGATTGTAAGTAATAATTTCTGTCCTGAACACCATTTTCTCCAGAGTTGTTTAACAGTATATTTCATTATTAAGAAACTGATTTTGAGTTTTCTTGAAGCTTTTCCAAATTTTATTTTCTATTCCCTTCCTTCAATATCCAAGGTCAGCTATTATTTAGGAGGGGGACCACAAGAACCCAGAATTTATTTATTAAAAATTATGTATTTAGTTTTACACATTTAACTTCAGTCAACTTCAAACTATTTTCCATTTGGTACAATAAACCTATCAAAAAGTTTTTTCCACTGCTCAAAACAGTTTTTAAACTCTTTTCTGTTTTTTGTTTCATCTCTTCCACATCAGCAAAATGTTTCCCTTTGAGGACTATTTTCATCAGAGAAACAAAAAAAAAAAGTTGCTTTGGGCAAGGCTGGGTGAATAAGGAGGGTGGGGCATGGGTGGGGCACGGGGGGGTCTTGCCATTTTTGGTCAAAAACTGATGAACACTCAGCACAATATGGGCAGGTGTGCTCATCAATCACCCATTGTGAAATGAGCAAAGACACTGAAAGAGTCAATTCACTGAAGCCAAACACAGCTTCTCACAACAATGCCAGCTGCTCTACTGATACAGATGGGTTCCTGAAACACTTCTCCACTAGTAGTAGGCAAAGCCTGTACTACAAGGGGCTCACTCTCCAGAATACAATTCTGTGTTTTGGGGGGTCCACCTTTGTCTTATCTGGGTACTTATTTTCATCTCCAACCCGTTGTGAGCTAAGAAAACAGATGGCAAAGCTGGGAAAGTGCTTAAAATAAAAACTAGGTAGTTGTAGAATGAGGGCCCAGGAAGTTTCTTGTTGATTAATATACTGATCAACAAATGTCTCAGCATTGTACTAGGGGCTGTTTGCTAAATGTTTTATTACCTTATCCTTTACAATCTTTTGGCTGCTACTATCTTTTCAACCCCAGACCCTCTTCCTTTTCTTTATGACCTAAGGCTCTTTCACTTTGGAACATGCAGGCTGACCAGACAGGGGACCCTAAATGAATGACCTGTCATTTTATTCCAAACCATTATTTCTGTCTCCAAATGAATTATACCTATATGTTTCTTGAATTATTGCTTCTTCATAATGGAAAACCTTAGCAAAGAATTTCAATTTGTTAGATTATTTAAAGTGTTCTTCTACATAAAATATACATTGATGTCTATTTCTCTCTGCTAAATACACGTATTTTTCTCAGCTTTCTCTGCAGAAGGACATGCTGCTGTTAACCAGTAAATTTGATTTTTTTCCGTAAAAATCTATGAAAAGTCACGTGTTTCTGTATATATTTTTGTACTGTTCTTTCCCCTGGAAGACTAGATTTTAAAATTTTCTTTTATATATTCCAAATATTTTCCTATCTATGGTTGCTAACTGTACTGATTTTTGTTCCATCTATTTGATTTTTTTCCTTGAGCTCTCATCAGCTGCTAGCCTTTATTTTGTTCCCCAGGAAATAAACACTGCCTTCTCTCTGTGCATCTTATATTTTCTTATATCTCTATATTCACAAATTGGAACTTTTCATAACATCTCCACTTTCTGTGTATTATAACGTTTTAAGTAATGATTATTCAAATACATGTTTGAGTTCTCAGTGTATGTTTTTATTTGAATAAGGGTCAAGAGCCCAGAATCTCTTCTCTGAGTTTCCATCTGGTTGATATTTCCAAATAAAGGACAAAGGTCAAACATTCAAAGTTTAGAAAGGTCTTAATAAATCCCTGCTTTGATGGTGTCCATTTGTATTAACATTCTGATACTTATTTTGTGTTGGTTGGTCAGTTAGAGATAGGGTGGATGGAGTTGCCTCAACATACCCAGTTATAATCCCATAATTCCAGATAAATACCTGAGTGAATTTGAGCAATGAATGGTTCAAGGTGTTTCAAAGGACAAGGGTCTGTTCACCACTCTCAGGAGTTGAGAGCACTTTGAGAGAAGGAAGTGTGTCTAACTCTCTGGGTCTGTCTTTGTATCTCTTTTGTTTGTCAGATGCCTAACAAATACCAAGCATTTAATAAGTGCTTCCTAAACACTTGGTGATTAAAAAATATTCATTTGGTTGTTTATCCACACTTGACTCATTTCTCTCCTTCCTTGGCATCATTTACTTCCTAACTAACTCATCTTTAATTCGGCTGTAATGTTGTGAATATTTAAAAAGTGAAAAATTGAAAATGTTTAATTACTTTTTCATAATGTATTATCTGTGACATCAGCTACCTAATCAATATTTTACTTCTAATTGAATTTGCACACATAAGGACATTATAAATGATGTCGGATGCACTCAATTTTGTCTTCTGACAAAGCTTTCTCTCTCTCCTCCATCTGTCCCATTATGCTCCTGATTTGATGATGATGTTACTGTCTGCATTGGCATGCTTATTCCTAGGCCGAATGAAAAGACCCGTGCAAGAACTGACCGCTAATTAGCAATGCACTTCCCATCGTGAAAAATTGGCCTAAACTTTCAAGCAAAAAAATAGAGTTGCTGAAGCTGAAAATGAGCTTGCCAGCCAGTTCAGACCTATGGCAAATTGTTATTGCTCTCAAACTTAAGATTCTTACAATAGATAATTGATTCTCTTAACTAAAACACTGTAAATGGTGTAACATGATGATCCCATTTGGAATTCAGCCCTTGTTTTCAGGGATTTACTGTTTTGAAAAATGTTTGATAAATTTATAGCAAAAGAGAAAATACTTCTGCCAACTACGTAAGTGCTTTGGACATAATTTGTATTCCTGCTGTTACACGCAGAAACTTGTGCCAGGGGAAAAAAGTAAGGAGAAATTTTGTTTGGAAAGAAACTAGCAGTCTGGAAAGGTAGTTTTGATCTATAAATATCTCTCTTAAGGAGAATTGAACACCAGCTACATTCAGTCTCAAGAACTAAAATGCTTAAGGTAATGAAATGATCCCATTCACTTAAAAATGCTTTTACTGGATATATTATTTAATGAATTTTCAAATAAGAATGGCATTTGAGGATTATGATAAAGTATATTGTAATGCAACATGTAAAAACTAATACATGTTGTATGTCACGAAATGCAAGTAGGCATGTTGAGGTGGAAATAACATACATTGGCTGAAAGACTTTGATTAACACCCTGGTCTGGCGTTTACTAGGTATATGACATTGTGAAGCTGGGTTTCTTCATTTCTCAAATGGAGGGAACTACTCAGAAGTTAAGAGGTTTAAATAAAGCCATGTGTTTAAAATAATTTGTAAATTCTGGGAGGTGGAGAGGGTTGGGGCAGTGGGCTGGGATGGGAGTAAAAGACAGAAAACTGTACAAGAACAACAATTAAAATAAAAAAAGTACTTTGTAAATTGTGAAGCATCATAGAAATAGAGGTATGATGATTTAAAAGAATCGTAGGATGTGGGATACTACAAACAGAGAAAGGTTCAAATAAGTACATAATAAATATGTTATAACCCCATAGTTCAGCATGTGAATTAAAGTGTTGTTAGACAACTTCTAATTTTTCTTTATGGTGCATCAACCTCTGTACAGTTATTTCACTGGAAAAGGACCATAGCTTATCAAATGGCGGTGAGTCCACAGTGCTCTCCCCTCTCACTCTGCTTTGGTCCTCTGTAAGCCAAGCCTCTCTCCAATTTGCCTTCATGGAACAAAATAATTGATGATGGCCTAGAGTTCAATATTGGATATATATTTAAAAAAATTTTAGAACCAATAAATGCCCGCCAAAATGATTTATAAACCTGCAAATCCTAATTTCTCAGACACATTTATTACCATTGAACATGCCTGAGCATAAGTTCCCTATGGTTCTGTGCCCTTAGATCCCTTCTCTGCTTCCCCTGCCTTGAATTTCTATAAAGATGTGGGTAGATCATGAGGAATAACTTTTCCTAGAAACCCACAGTAAGAACTAGTGCTGTTCTGATAGGGAATATAGAAAAACGAAAGCTGCTGGGAGAAGAACCCAAGGACCCAAGTCTTGCTTTATGTATTAATGCCATTCATCAAGTGAACCCTAAATTTCAAAGATGTCTCCCTATTCTTTCTGCCCCCGGAAGTATGTGTCTGTCCACAGCAATAACAACAACAAAAAGATTATTGTCCACCCAAAACTTTCTGTACGGTCATCCTTAAAAGTAACAAATGACTTTAATGCGTCAACCTCCCCTACCTTAGTGTTTCATTGAATCCATTTTCACATGATCCAATCGAACGTTTTTAGTTTTGCATTAAAGTGTTATTAATGTTTAATCAAAATTGCATGAAGAAAATGCCCTCAACATTCTGGATCCACTCTTGTAAAAGTAACCTTTAAGTTATGGTAAGTTTTCATGATGTAATCATTAGAAAAGATGTCATTTCCATTAGCAGTTCAAGCGATCATTTAAAAATAGTTTTGTCACTAAAATTATCATGCTCTACTTACCTGTTTTGCAAGCAATGTGTATGTAACCATTAACATGTGATGTTTGGTACCTGCATTTTAAACCACTGTTGAATAGTAGGGATTTTCAGCTTCTAAAGTTAAAGGCAATAAGCAACAAAGGTGTTGTTATTGCTTTTTGATAGCCAATCCAGAGTTTGCGATCAAATTTCATTAAAATTATTAAATATCTTGGAGTAAGTTTACATATATGTATGTATCTAAATATGCATTTTCCTTAAAACAACAAAGTGTTTTTCTTTATTAATACCAGGCTTCTCATAATTTCTCTTCAAGGACAACAACTAAGATTTATGGAGAGTTTGCTATTTTATAGGCATTGTGATAAGCACTCTCTCTATATTAATGCAAGTATTGACCCATACTCCCAGTACCCCATGAGGGAAGGGAAATGAAGATGACCAAGGCTCTAGGGTATAACTTTAAGTGAGCAAAATGGGATGTAGAACTACATACAACACGCTTCCTTTGACACAAGAGTGCATGCGAGCACACACACATTTTTCAATAAAATAGTGGAGAGCTAAACCAGAAACTAATTAAAATAATTACCCATAGATTGTGGGTAAGACATTTGGGGGAAAACTATGGCAGTTTGGTCATGAACTGGACACTGCATAAGATCAGGAAATTGTTACTTTTTGTGAGAAAATAGTATTATTAGGTAGCATCTGCAACATTCAAATAATTTGGTAAATTACATATGTGTGTATGTGGGTGTGTGATAGATAATCAAGTATTGGAAAAAGCTAATAAGTGTTGAATCAAATTGATCAACTGGTGATGCATGTATTTCTTGTAGTATTCTTCTAATTTTCATGTTTTAAATATTCACAATCAAAAGTTGTAAAAAATTAAAATGTAAATATTAGAGATGATTGACTTGAATTAGATGTTGACTCTTATCTGTTAAAAATATCAAAAATTTAACAACAATTACCCCAGTTTTTGCTAATTTGCTAATTGTTTTGAATTCATGTAATGGTAACTTTGGCAATTGTCCAATAGGGAAAATGAAATCAGACTGAGAAGTAAGGCTAATTAGGAAAAAATAAAATGTGAGTTTTATTTGTATAGAGAAAGCTGAAGAATAAGATATTAGTCCTTCCAGGGTTACATGGATTTTTATAAGATGTACAATGTCTAGTCATTTTTTCCTAGTAATTACAAAAATTTGTATTTGCATAGCACTTCATTGTTTCAAAATACTTTTGTGTCTCCTGATAGAAATGGTTTTAGGAAATCGAAGTGAACTACTTAGAATAATTTAAGATTCACCTTCATTCTTTGGCAGAGAATAGACAGCCCTGTGACAGGTACAACTCTCCAGTGGTTAAAGAGAAGCAATATACAACCCTTTGGGATCCCTTTCAGTTTATGGTTTTCTATTTCCCATACGATGTTATACACAAACAAACTATGCTTAAATGAGACATTAATTCCAAGGCCCCCATATATAAACCTTTCTCCATAAAGCAGCACTTAATTAGACCTGAATTCTATTAATTCACATACTGGTTTTTGCCTGAAAGTTACATTCAGCAAATTATATTTCTATAATAGAAACAGCCATCATTACTGCAAAAGTGAATCCCTACCATTTTTGTAAAATGACACTTGCTGAGTTTTAAAATACATACAACACCCCTAATGACTTTTCAAGGCAGGTTAGCCCTTTAACTGCTGGCAATGAAAGTAGGATTTTCTTCCTAGTTGCCATGTGTTTCCTGGAGGAATGTGTGATCACAACAAATGTTAGCTATAGATATGTTTATATGTTTTGCTTTATGACATTTTTCCCATCTGAATTGGCCTTTTAAAAATTCTCAGATTTCACTGGGGCAGATTTAGATACCTATCTGTGGACATATATATGCCCTTCCTATTCTCTCAGCTAGATTTTATTTGGTGGGTTTTCTAAGATATTTTCTGTATCAGTTAAATTATAGGCTAAAAAACAAAATAAACTTGTCTGGAGGCACCTATGTACACCTCAAGGTGTGTAATTGCTTAATCAAGCAAATTCTCTTCAGGTATTTTAAATTATCACATGACCCAGCAATTCCACCCTTTGACATCTACCCAAGAGAAATGAAAACAGAATCTATATAAAAAAACCTTATACAGATGTTCGTAACAGCATTATTTGTAGTAGCACCCAAATGGAACTAACCTAAATGTTCATCAACTGATGAATGGATAAGCCAAATACTGTATATTGATACAATAGAATATTTTCAGCAATTTAAAAAGAAGGAAGTGCTGATACATGGCCCAATATCAATAAACCTTGACAATGTTATGCTAAGTAAAGGAAACGGGTCACAAAGCAGTGACATATTGCATGATTCCATTTATATGAAATATCCAGAATAGGCAAATCTATAGATACAGAAATTGGATTAGTGATTATTTAAGACTGATGAGTGGGGATAATGGGCAATAACTGATAATAGACAAGTTTTTTGGAGGGTGTTGAAATATTCTAAAATTCAATTGTAATGACTATTGCACAACTCTGTAAATGTGCCCAAACTGCTGAACTGTATACTTTAAATAAGTATATTTATGATATGTGAAATATCTCAAAGAAGCTGTAAAAAACCTACACATGTAAACACCTAAGTCCTAGACCAGCGTCTATTGTCAATTAAAGGAAAATGATTCAGAATAATTCTGCCTTAACTATATGAACTATATATTAGGGTAAGCAAAGAATATTGGTTGACAAAAGAAAGTTTTTCTTCCGGAGAAATTCCAGCAAATACATATGAAAGAATTGATATAGTTAGAAAAATCACCATTTTGTAATCCTTAAAAAACTAATTCAGGCAAAGATCATCACAAAATAAAGCCATTGGGTAGAAGTCCAATTGGTAATTCTATAATCAGTGGGTTGGTCTATCACCGTCTGAACCCACATCTATTTGCATCACCAAGGAGACAGGTTCTGTGCCTCCTCTGTGGTGCTACATGAATACACGGCACATCCTAAGTGTTTTTGGCTGAAGGAGATACAGGAGGACAGTCAACCTAAATTTATTCAAGTCCTTTGAGCTAACTTCCAGTTTACAGAAAATTTCCTGGTAAGATAAGTTCAGTGAGAAGACAAAGAAATCAAACTGAAACACCCAGAGTGTGGACATTGTACAGGACAGCTAACCCAGTTCCAGTCAGTTGGATGAGATTTTTAAAAGGTGGAGAAGAGGACTGCTTCAGATTAAGAGATTTGGGAGACATAACTAAATACAATGTACGGACTTGGTTTGAAACTTTATTCTAGAGATTCATATGTGCAAATGACATTTTTTAATATTTGAAATTTTTTGATTATGGCTTTTGAGTCCAAGGAATCCTTATTGTTTTTGTTAGGTGTTATACCAAGGAATTGTTACTGTTTTTGTTAGGTGTAATAATGACATTGTAGTTTTCAAGAAAGCACCTATCTTGTTAAAGATGTCCGTCCATTAAAGCATGCTGAAATGAAGTTACATGAGGTTTGGGATTTCCCCTTCAGTTACAAAAAAAGAAAATAAAATGCAAAATATTGATACTTGTTGCATGTGATGAATATATAGAATTTGTTATATATTCTCTCTGCTTTGTGTTTGACTATATTTATATTAAAATATTTATTTAAATATTTTGTGCCATCTGAGATCACCATCTTTCCCCCAATCTCTTGTCTCTCTTCTTTTTAAAATTATATTTTATCAATTATGCTATTACAGTTGTCCTGACTCCCCCCCCCCTGCACCCAACATCCTCCACTCCTTCAGGCAATCCCTCCACTATTGTTTATGTCCATGGGTCATGCATATAAGTTTTTTAGCTACCCCATTTCCTATACTGTACTTTATGTCCTCATGGCAATTTTGTAACTACCTATTTGTATTTCTTAATCCCCACACTTCCTCACCCATTCGCCCATACACCCTGTCATCCAGCAACCATCAAAGTACTCTCCTTATCCATGATTCTATCTGGTTCTTCTTGTTTGCTTAGTTTGTTTTTTAGATTCAACTATTTAAAGATATGTATTTTTTGCCATTTTATTGTTCATAGTTTTGATCTTCTTTATCTTAAATAAGTCACTTTAACATTTCATATAATAATGGTTTGGTGATGATGAACTCCTTTAGTTTTTTCTTGTTTGGGAAACTCTGTATCTACCCTTTGATTCTAACTGATAGCTTAGCTGGTTAGAGCAATCTTGGCTGTAGGTCCTTGCTTTTCATGACTTTGAATATTTCTTGCCAATCCCTTCTAGCCTGCAAAGTTTCTTTTGAGAAATCAGCTGACAGTCTTATGGGAACTCCCCTGTAGGTAACTAACTGCTTTTCTCTTGCTGCTTTTAAGATTCTCTCTTTATCTTTAAACTTTGGCATTTTATTACAGTGTGTCTTGGAGTGGGCCTCTTTGCATTCATCTTGTTTGGGACTCTCTGCGCATCTTCAACTTGCATGCCTATTTCCTTCATCAAATTAGGGAAGTTTTCTTTCATTATTTTTTCAAAAGATTTCCAATTTCTTGCTCTTTCTCTTCCCTTCTGGCACCCCTGTGATGTGAATGTTGGACCTCTTGAAGTTGTCCCAAAGGCTGCTTATACTGTCCTCATTTTCTTGGATTCTTTTTTCTTCTTGTTCTGATCAGTTGTTTTTGCTTCCTTATGTTCCAAGTCATTGATTTGATTCTTGGCTTCATCCACTCAAGTGTTGTTTCCCTGTAAATTATTCTTCATTTCAATTAGTTTATAGTTCATTTCTGACTGGATACTTTTATGCTGCTGAGGTCCTCATTAAGTTTCTTGAGCTTCCTTATAACCAGTGTTTTGAACTCTATATCAGCTAGATCACTTATCTCCATTTTGTTTAGCTCTTTTTCTGTAGTATTGATCTGTTCTATCATTTGGGACATGTTTCTTTGTCTCCTCATTTTGGCAGCCTCCCTGTGTTTGTTTCCATGTATTAGGTAGAGCTGCTTCAACTCTGTGTCTTAGTATCATGCCCTAATGTAGTAGGTGTCCTGTAGGGTCCAGTGGCAAAGCCTCCCCTATCATCCAAACTGGATCCTTGAAATGTGCCCTTTGTGTGGACTGAGTACACCCTTCTTTTGTATCTGAGCCTTGGTTGCTGTTGGCCGATCAGTGGGAGGGATTTATCAAGGCTAGTCAGCTGCAAGGATTGGCTGTAACCACTTACCACCAACCTCTGCCCTCTGTGGAGGATCAGCTGTGCAGGGGCAGGATGGTGGTGCTCCAATGTGGTCTGTAGCTGTGCACTGTGTATGCTGCCCCTGTTTTTTCCAGGTGATGCAGGCCAAGGTCAGCTCCAACCTGTGTTTTGCCCAGGGCCACTGTGCCTGAGCTATAAAGCAATCTGAGGTGGCTGCTACTTATGCTGGGCTTAGAGATTCCCAGGCCAAGCATAGCCGTGAATTGAGGCTGGCTGTTGCTAGTGCCAGGCCTGGGGCTCACTGAGGCTGGCTGTTAACTTGTTTAAGAAGATTTAGGAAGGTGTGAAACATGAGCAAAGATCAGCCATTTATATGGAAAAGCAGCTTGGCTGGGCCCATAAATTGGGTGGGTCAGTCTCTGGGGATCAAGGCAGGTAAAACAGTGTTAGCCAGGTTGATGGAGTCTCAATTGTGGCATCAGCTTGCTGGCTTTTGAGGGGGAGGGTTTAGAAGAGGCACAATGGTCTCTGCTTGCTTTGATACCAGATACTTCAGTTTCTATCTCTATGCCACTGGTACCTTTCAAACTACTACCCCAGTGCTGGAGCTCAGAGGGAGTATTAGTAGCTGAGTCCACGTGTGGGTTCTTTAAGAGGAACTGCTTGGGGCTCCAACAGTTTCTTCCACTGACTCAATCCCCACTTTTTTTTTTTTTTTTTTTTTGCAGCCAGACGTTGTGGCAACTTATATCCTGGCACTGGAACCCTGGGCTGGGGTACTTGGTTTGGGGTTGGGAATCCTCACTTCTGAGATATCTCTCCCAAATTTTTATCCACTACATGTGGGTGCAGGACCAGCTCATTCTGTATCTGCACCCTCCTACCAGTCTGGATGGATGTGATTTCTTTAATTCCGCAGTTGTCAGACTTCCATTCAACTTGATTTCCGACCGTTCTGAGTGATGGTTGTTCTATATTTTAGTTGTAATTTTGATGTGGTTATGTAAAGAGTTTTGTGTGTGGTTGTCTGAGGATAGCCATATCTGTCTATGCTGCCATCTTGACCAGAAGTCTTGTCTCTCCACTTATATCTACTGAAGTATGACTCCCTTAGAGTTCCTAATTATTCAATGTGGAGGTTGACACCACAGTGCAAATCCCATACAGTTATAATAAATTACAAGTTCGTGGACCTACATTTCTCATCTTGTTTTGTACAAGATAGAGCATTAACCAATTCATTCATGCAGGGCCTTTTAAGGCTTATTAATTTTTTTCTTTAAAAGTGATGGAAAACTAATGTAGATTTTAAATCAGAGAATGACATGATAATGTTAGAGAATGGAAAAGATTACCCTGTCCCTTGGAAAATGAATTAGAGGGTAAGCAAACAGGGTGCAAGAAATTCAGTTTAGATAATCACTTATTCATTCAATATATATTTATTAGGCATTTAGTATATTCTAGGCATGCTTTGAATCACTTAAGTAATGCAATAATAAAAGTGGTTGGCTGTAATTTCAATTATGGTAATAATGGAGGAAACAGATTTGGACTCATTTGAAAGATATTTTGGGGATAAAATTAGCAGGAAAGAACTTCACAAAGATTTGGTGATGGAAGGAGTCAAGTTTGACTGATTTCTCAACTTGAGAAACAAGATGGAACTCTATAGTGAAGAACACCAGGTTTGTAAGGAAAGATCATAAATTGTATGTTAACATGTTAAACTTGATGGATTTGTCAAGACACTTGGATATTTGGGTCTGTATATCTTGGGGGCAAAGTCTTGGCTTCTAGGAGTCTTGGAGATGAATTTGTAATCAATTCATTGACATAAAAGTGCACATCATACTTATCAACTTTTTTTAACCTTCCTCTTAACAAGCAACTTCTTATGAGTTCAAGGACCATCATCTCTAACACTTTTTGTCAACCCATATAGTGTTACACTTGTCTACTCCTGTTTTTTCCTCCTGTTATTCTGGCTCAGTGCTTACAATCTCTTCATTGCACACTTCATTTTCCACTGTCTCCTTACATATGCTTGTAAGACTTTGTGGATAGGCATCATGACTTACTCTTTGTTAGCAAGTGTCTGACACTCAGTAGGCAGTTAATTGTGTTAAAGGCATTCATAAGGAGGCAGATTAAGACCAGTTAACACTATTGCTAGTGCCACAACATTAATACGGCAGGCTCCCTCCCCCTCTCATATCTTTCTAAAACATTCTTTCAGGATGAGTGGCAATAGCAACCCCACAGTTGAGCTCCCCTCCCCCTGCTTCAATCCTCAACACATGTAATAGAGGAATGGAGTTCTGAGGTAGATAGTGTGGAAAATTTTAAGGATGAATAATATTTTTTCCAAAGTAATAAAGCCAAATCACCAACATCTGGATTATAAACACACCACAGAGATAGCTATTTTTAAAGAAATTCTTAATTCTACTTATTTAACCAAGTGGCAAATAATCAAGTATATTATGTAGGGGAGGGAAAAATTTCCCCTACTCTCTTAGGTTATGAGTGAAGCTTGCAAAGTAAACTGACAAAAACTAACAGGAAGCATCATCAAGGAACATGTGTAAAGGACACATGGACAAAGCCAAAGGGGGGTAGTATTAAGGGTGGGACATGGGATTGGCTGGGGTGGGGGTGTGGTGGGAGGAAAATGGAGACAGTTGTACTTGAACAATAATAAAAAAGAGGAAAAAGAAAGAAGTACTAACAGGTAATTACAGAATAGCCATGGGGATATAAAGTACAGTATAGAAAATGGAGTAGCTAAAGAATATATACACATGACCCAGGGACATGAACAATGGAGTGGGGATTTCCTGAGGGAGTGGGGCATGCTTGGTGGAGGTGGGCAAAGGGGGAAATGTTAGGACAACTGTAATAGCATAGTCAATAAAATATAATTTAAAAAAAGAAAAAAAACTAACAGGAGTAAAGACATATGTAATTTATTGATATTTATTTTTTACTAATAAATATTAGTAAATGTTACTTATAAATATTCATTCATTAATGCAATCTGTGGTGGGGTGAGTCACAGAAATGAAGTGATAATCCTAGAAAGGCAGCTAAAAACCTGAGGCTTATGTACTATTTTAATAAAGGGCAATAGATTGTGGAGAAGGGACAAGAAAGGAAAAAGGAGTATGGATTTCTAAGCGTAGTAAATTATGAGAAGCTAGGTAAAATCGACGGACAACTAACAGGATATAAAGGTTGTTCGGTAAGTTTTGTTAGGGAGACTTAAGCCAGTGCCACCTTGAGTCTTCAGTGAGACGAGAAGTCCCTCTCCTCTTCCTGCTACAGGAGCGGGGAAGGAGAAAACCTTCACGGAGGAAAATGTGTTCCCTGCTTTCAGGCAGAAAGTAGGAGGGCAGAGAGTTTTTCCTGCATCTGCTGCTTCTCAATTGCCTTTAAGTCACAATAATCCTTTAGCCAAAGTGACGTAATTTGGAATAGCATATTTGGATCCCCTTCAGTCACTCAGATGCAATTGTAACTACTAATATGGGCCCATATCACTCTACTTTGCTGAATCTGAGCTTCTTATGTATAAAGTGAAAAAACTGAGCTAAGATGGTCTCTAGTGTTCTTCTAAGGTCTTAAATTTCATTAGAAGATACACTTTTCATCACCTTTCCTACACTAGCTTCACATTCATAGAAACTGTAACATCATAAGCATTTCCAATATAGGACTTACCCTAGAATTTTTTTTTCTTTTTTTAAAAATTTTAATTGCTGTTCAAGTATAGCACTTCAGAATGTTTTATAGAGAATGTGAAGATTCATCATGGAGGAACTTAGCCCATCCTTTTAGGAGACAGTTGGCCAAAAAGATTAGCTGTTCAAATTTAATACCCAATTTTATAGCTGAATGTCTTAAAAATTTCTGAAATCAGCTACACAGTTTGTGACATAACACTAGTTGTACAATTAAAACACAGAATTATGTCAAATGTGGTTTATTGGATATGCCAAGGTGCTGACCATGTTATCTCAGTATCACACTCATGTGGTATAAATTCTCATGTCTAATTTGAAATCTGCATTGTCCTTGAAGGGCCATAGGGATATTCATTATCCAGATATGATTTCAGATATTACTTAATGACTACAGATTATCTAAATTTCCTAGATTTATGACTGTACATTTTGTCTCTAGTTCCTATCTCCAACATCATTATTTAAGGTATCTACCTATGGCCCTGGAAGGAGTTATCAATCTAACCAGATTTCCAAATCTTACCTGTGGACACAAGAAATTCAAGACAGACAGAAGGGGTTAGTGTTACAGCCTGGGAAGGGGAGGGGACTCCACACACTTTTCATACTGCTACTGTCTCATTGGGGTATATGTCTGCGTGTGATTCAGGGTACCAATGCTTCAATATAATTTATCTATTTCTGTGTGTCTTCAAGATCATGATCAATAATGTCAAAACAAAACTAAGGATAAAATAAAGTTTTTATTTTTACATGCTGACCTAAACTAGATGAAGCAACCGTTATTACAATTGGTGGTGAGCTCAGCTATGTGTCATTGTCCTAACTGATGTATCCCAGCCTCAGGGCAATCCTGCCTCTGGCATCACTGGGACTTAATGTGAACAATATCACTTAACCAGTCCCACAGTGGGGGCCTCATTCTTCATTGTTGGTCCATTAGCATCCAGAGACAGTTTTGCAAGGGATTATTCCCCTCTATTCTATAGGAGAATTTTTTTCTTTCTTTTCACTGACATTGTGTTTTTATCCAAGAAGATTGCTCTAAGTGGTCAGATGCCAAATACAACATGAGCTTTCATCAAAGTTTTGTTTTTCAAAAAAAAAAAAAAAAAAAAAAGACCCAGGAAAGTACCCATTCTGCCACTGGAAAAACTTGATAGTGGAAATTAGAATGATAATATGCCATGGTGTCATATTAAAACTAGGACCCACTGCCAATTTCATTGTAATCAGTTTACTAGGCATCCATGGAAACAACATTTTTCCTGACTAAATTGCTATACATCCCCAAATTTTGGAAATGAAATCTACACAGATGCAGAATCTAAATAGCACAAAACAAAGAGTTGGCAATACTCCAACTTTTTGAATTAGAGCAGTGGAGGCAAATCGTGTGTGCAGTTCAGCCATTTCCCCAACTTCACCCGACAAGTATTTTTACTGATTATTTGAATTGACTTGTTTATTTATTCAAGAGATTATTGTGCATCTACTATATGCTAGGCACCATTCTGGGCACATGAGGATGCAGCTGAGACTTAACTACTCAAAAAAATTCTTCCAACAATGAGTTTATATTCTAATGGAGTAAAAAATAAATAAAATATATACTGTGTTATGTGCATGTAAATTATATGGCAGAAAGGAGCTAGGAAGGAAGTAGGATGCCCTGGGGGTAGTTGGTGCTTTACATCGATTTGCCAAGAAAAGAATCTGCATTCAGAAGGAGACATTTAAACACCTGAAGGTGGTGAGGAATTGAAATTCTAAGTGACCGGAACAGCCACACAAAGGGTCTAAGGAGAGAGTGTCTGGAGTGGTTTAGGACAGCAGGGGAGCCCATGCAGTTGGAAGGCAAGGAGTGAGGAGGTGAGTTGGAAGTGAAGGTGCAGAGCTAAAGGGAGAGGGTCATTATAAGGCTTTTGGTTTTTAGCCTGGGAGAAATGGGAAGCTTCATGGAATGTTGATCTGAAGAGGGACATGATTTACTCTGGCTGCTGTTGAGAAGACTTGGGGGAGAGCTGGGGAGAGATAAAAAGGGACCGAAGCAGGGACTATTAAACACTATTGCAATAATCTAGGCTGATTGAATGATGGCTTAGAAGAGTTTGGTGACAATGGGAATGATGAGATGTATTCAGATTCTCAATATGTTTGAAGATACAGCCAATAGGACACGCTATGGATTTGGATGTACTTAAGTGAGAGAAAAGGAGTCAAAGTCTACTGGTTCTAGCCTGAACACCTAAAAAAAGATGAAGAAATGTACTGATCTGAAGAAAAAGGTGAAATATGAATGAAGCAACTTTGGGTGAAATTTAAGAATTTAGTTTTAGACACAAAAAAGATATTTATTTAAAGAACACAGTGGAAGCATGTGAAACCAATTGCAGACTGTACGGCCAGGTTTATGGGATGTCAAAGCACCCTCATTCCCTTTCTTTCCTGGACCACAATATCTCTTAGTACTGTTTCTCTTTACATATTTGCTTTTTACTCCAATTTCTCTCTGATTTCCTCTGCTCTGTAACTCATGGCCCTTCACAGCAGCAATGTCAGACAGAATATATAAATATGACTTTCCAACTTGGCTATCATCACTTAACTGACCTATACATTTCAGAAAAAAAAATGTGATTGGCCAGTTTGTATTAAGTATCTCCTCCCAGATCTAAATATCTGTATGGGGGAGGGGTTAGGAATACCAGTATCATCGGATCCTAATCTAGATAATCATTTCTAGTAAAATTTTCATTAATGCAATTAAGTTTGTTTCCCCTGACTT
>PVKU01012779.1:0-33047 GCA_004027475.1 Anoura caudifer | reverse complement strand
AGGTATGAGTTGGGGGAAGGGACAAATGGAGCAGGGCCATTGAGTTGTTTTGCATAGCAATGGTTTTGCAGATAACCTCCAGAATGGTCATTTAACATATCTATAACCTTTAACTGGTTTCATAGATATGTTAAACAGCTGTGGCCATGCTCTGAGCCAGGGGGGATGGAAAGGACTTCCCCAAGGACATGACTGGGGGGAGGAACCCTAAGTTAAAGCACCTGTGTGGGAGCTTGGAGAAGATTGGCTCCAGAAAATGGGACACACCTGCCCACACTCATGATGGCATCCCAGTAACCTTGGAAACATACAGGAATGCTGGCAGGTGTAACCGATTGTAGGAGGAGTCGGAAATGGGGCTGCAGAGGAGGATTGGCATGGGGATTTAAACCCAGGCGTGGCAGCCATTTGAGGGAGATCTATGCGGTTTCACCAGAGAGCAGGACTCACAGCTCTATGAGAGAGAATCCGCATGCTTTCCCGAGAGTCAGGACCCTCACAACCCTGTGAGGGAAAATCACCATGTGGCTTTAGCAGAGAATTGCCACTAGGCTTTGCCCAAGTGGAGACCCTCTCGCAGCTTTGCCAGAGGGAGAGATTCCACGTGGTTTCACCAGAGTGCAGACCCCTGCAGCTTTGGTGAAGAGGGAGAGCCACGTGGCTTTTCCAGAGTGAGGACCCCTTCCCCACAGCTTTGGTAGAAGAAGAACCACGTGGCTTTGGGGTGCTCCCTTTGGCTGCGTGGCCTGGGAACAAGAGAGACTGCCTGGAAGAAGGGTGAAAGAACTCTTGCCAGTGGGCCATGAGAAGGTGCCACATGGCTTCGGATTAATTAGAGATCCTGCCTGGACAACGACACAGCTGACGGTGTCAAGAGCCTGGATCCCGGATGTGTGCTTCTCTTCCTTGCAATTACGGTACCCTGACTTAGGGCAGAGGGAGATAGGGGGCACTGTGGGCTTCTGTGGGTATCCTGAAGGACTTTGATATTTCAATGGAGATGTTAGGTTCCTACTTTAACTCTGTATAGCATTAAATAAACATTTCCTTTCCTTTTCACAAATCTCTGGCTTTGAGAGACATCTTTCCATAAGGCGGCAGACAATAACGGACCTTTTCTGTTGCTCTGTAACAGTTTTGGAGGGCTTGTCCGGGATCTGAATTGCCCGTGGCAGACTGACCCCTCAGGTTCGAGAAAGTGAGACTTTGGAAGTTTCTTGACAGTCTCGAGAACCTTTCTGTTTGCTCTGCAACAATAGTTCATTATTGGTATATAAAAATGTCACTGATTTTTTAATAATAATTTTGTGTCCTGCTGCTTTACCAAATTCATTTATTAGATCTAGTAGATTTTGGTGGAGTCTTTAAGAGTTTTCTACGTACAGTATCATGTCATCTGCTAATAAGAACAGTTTTACTTCCTTCATTCC
Source organism: Anoura caudifer (assembly GCA_004027475.1). Taxonomy (NCBI): domain Eukaryota; kingdom Metazoa; phylum Chordata; class Mammalia; order Chiroptera; family Phyllostomidae; genus Anoura; species Anoura caudifer. Next base: position 31,617 of record PVKU01012779.1, on the reverse strand, counting down.
AATTTTGATGCATTTTATTTTTTCTCATCTAATTGAAGTTGCTAGGACTTCCAGTACTATGTTTGTTACAGAACAGACCCAGGGTGGGGGCGGGGGGGGGCGCAAATGATATACTATTACCGAATGGACTTACCCTTGTGCTCCAGGGGTCCCGCCTCCCATACTAAGTTTGCCTTGCCCGCTGCCAGGGAAAGACGTCTCTCTCAATGCCAGAGATTGGTGAAAAGGAATGGGATTATTTATTTAAAAAGTTATACAGACTTAGACTAATGACTTAATGTCTTCATTGAAAATACTAAAGTCCTTTAGAATACCCACAAACACACAGTCCTTCCTTCTCCCCTTTGCCCAGTCCAAGGTACCATATCTCAGGAAAGAAAGTAGAAGTTCAGGCAGCCCCTCAGTTCCCGCACCATCTTGTGTTGCTGCGGGGATCTCTAGTTAATCCAAAACCATGTGGCACCTTCTTATGGCCCACCAGCAAAAAATCTTTTACCCCTTTTCTTCCAGGCAAAGTCTCTCCTGTTTCCTAAGCCATGTGGCAAAAAGGGCGTGCCTTAAAGCTGCATGGTTCCAGCTTTTGCCAAAGCTGTGTGGTCTGCCATGCCTGGGTTTAAATCCCAGTGCCAGTCTTCCTCTGCAGGCCCATTTCCTACTCCTCCTACAATCGGCTACACTTGCCAGCACGGCTACACTTGCCAGCACTCCCGTATCCTTCCAGCTTTACTGGGCTGCCTTAGTAAGTCCCGGCAGGCATGGCCCCATGGTGTGGAGCCAATCATCTGCAAGCTTTTATGCAGGTGCTGTACTTAGAGGGCGTTGCCTCCCAGTTACATCATGGGTTGAAGTCACTCCCATTACCCTGGCTCAAAGCATGGCCACAGCTATTTAATGTATTTATGAAACCAGTTAAAAGTTATAGATATGTTAAATGACCATTCTAGAAGTTATCTGCAAAACTATTGCTATTCAAAACAACTCTCAATGACCCTGCCCTATGCATCCCATTCCTCAGCTCAGACATGTGGGGGTGAGGACATCCTATATATATATATTTTTCTAATATTTCCTGGACACCCTGAGCTCTGGACCCCATTACAAATCCCTATTTGGGGACCCCCTTAGTTGCACCCAGTTACATGTTGAATAAGAGTGATGAAAGTGGATATCCCTTTCTTGTTTCCAATCTTAAGGCCAAAGCTTTTAGTTTTTGCCCATTAAGTATCATGTTGACTTGGTCTTTCTTTTTTTTTTTTTTTTTTATTGTTTTTCAAGTACAGTTGTCTGCATTTTCCCCCTCCACTCTCCCCACCATAGGTTTTTCATATATGGCCTTTATTATGTTAAGGTATGATTCCTCTATTCTCACTTTGCTAAGAGTTTTTATCATAAATGGATGCTGGATTTTGTTGAATTTGTTATGCATCTATTGATATCATTATATGATTTTTATCTTTCATTCTGTTTATGTGATGTATCATATTGATTTGCAAATATTGTACCAGCCTTGTATTCCCAGAATAAATCCTAGTTGGTCATAGTGTATGATCTTTTTAATGAATTGCTGGATCCAGCTTGCTAATATTTTGTTGAGAATTTTAACATCTATGTTCATCAGGAATATTGGCCTATAATTTTCTTTCTTTGTAGCATATTTATTTGGCTGTAGAATTAGGATAATGCTGGCCTCATAAAAAGAGCTTGGAAGTCTTTCCTCTTCTTGAATTCTTTGGAATAGATTGAGAATAGGTGTTAGTTCTTCCAATGTTTGGCAAAATTCACCTATGAAGTAATCTGGTCCAGAACTTTTGTTTGCTGGCAGTTTTTTGATTACTACTTCAATTTCACTAGTTTTTATCAGTCCAGTCAGGTTTCTGTTTCTTCCTGATTGAATTTTGGAAGATTGTGTGTCTCTAGGAATTTGTCTGTTTCACCTAGGTTGTTAAATTTGTTGGCATATAGTTAGTTGTTCATAGCATTTTTTAAAAAAATCCTTGTATTTTTGTGATGTCAGTTTCTCCTCTTTCATTATTGATTTTATTTATTTGGGTCCTCTGTCTTTTTTTCTTGATGAGTCTGATTAAAGATTCATCAATCTTGTTTATATTTTCAAGAAGCAGCTCTTGGTTTCATTGATCTTTTCTATTTGTTTTTGTCTCTGTGCAATTTATTTCCACTGTGATCTTTATTATTTCCTTCCTTCTACTTATGCTGGGCTTTGTTTGTTGTTCTTTTTCTAGTTCTTTTAGGTGTAGAGCTAAATTGTTTATTTGAGATCTTTCTTGCATCTTATGGTATGCTTATAATGCTATGAACTTCCCTTGCAGGATTGCTTTCGCTATGTCCCATAGATTTTGGGTTGTTGTGTGTTTATTTTCATTTGTTACCAGGTAATTTTTGACTTTTTCCTTGATCTCATTGTTCATCCATTCATTGTTTAATAACATGTTATTTACCCACCATGTGTTTGAATATTTTAAAAAATATTTTATTTATCTATTTTTTATTTTTTTTTAGAGAGAGGAAGGGAGGGAGAGAGAGAAAGAAACATCAATGTGTGGTTGCCTCACGCATGGCCCCCACTGGGGACCTGGCCTGCAACCCAGGCATGTGCCCTGATTGGGAATCAAACCTGTGACTCTTTGGTTCACAGCCCGTGCTCAATCCACTGAGCTACACCAGCTAGGGCTGTTTGAATATTTTTGAGGGTTTTTTTTTTTTTATTGTAGTTGATTTCTTATTTCGTGTCATTGTGCTCCTAGAAGATGCTTGATACGATTTTAATCTTCTTGAATTTCTTAAGACTTATTTGGTGTCTTAGCATGTGGTCTATCTTTGAGAATGTGCCATGTGCACTTGAGAACAATGTATATTCTGTTGCTTTGGGATGAAATGTTCTTTAATTATCAGTTAAAGCCATACAATCTAATGTGTCGTTTAAGGTAGTTGTTCCCTTGTTGATTCTTTGTCTTGGGAGATCTATCCATTGATGACAGTGCATTGTTAAAATCTCCTACTATGACTGTATTGCTGTTGATCTCTTCTTTAAAGTCCACCAATATAAAGAATATATAAAGATTTTCTTTATATATTCAGGTGCTTTTATGTTGGGTACATGTATGTTTACTGGGGTTATATCCTCTTGCTGGATTGATCCCTTTAGTATTATGTGACTTCTTTGTCTCTTATTATGGTTTTTGTTTTGAAGTCTATTGTGTCAGATATAAGTTTTGCTACTCTAGCTTTCTAAAAAATTTCTTTTAGCATGGAGTATTTTTTTCCATCCTTGCACTTTCAGCCTGTGTGAATCTTTCATTCTAAGGTGGATCTCCTGTAGACAGCATATATATGGGTCATGTTCTCTCACCAATTCAGCTACCCTATGTTTTTTGATTGGAGCATATAATCCATTTACATTTAAGGTTATTATTAATAGTTACTTATTTATTGCCTTTTTTAACACCTATGTTCCTCTCCGTCTTTGCTGCTTCTTCTTAAAGCAGTCTCTTTAACATTTCTTGCAATACTGATTTGGTGGTGATGAACTCCTCTAGATTTTTGTTTTGTTTTGTTTTGTTCTGTTTTTGTCTGGGAAGCTCTTATTTTGTCTTTAATTTTAAATGATAGCCTTGCTGGATAGGGTAGTCTTTTTTTCTTTAATATATTTTATTGATTATACTATTACAGTTGTCCCATTTCCCCCCTTTATTCCCCTTCACCCTGCACACCCCCTCCCACCCACATTCCCCCCCCTTTAGTTCATGTCCATATGTCATAAGTTCTTTAGCTTCTACATTTCCCACACTAGTCTTGCCCTCCCCCTGTCTATTTTCTATCTACCATCTATGCTACTTATTCTCTGTACCATTTCCCCCCTCTCCTCCTCCCACTCCCCCGTTGCTAACCCTCCATGTGATCTCCATTTCTATGTTTCTGTTACTGTTCTACTTGTTTGCTTAGTTTGTTTTTGTTTTTGTTTTAGGCTGGTTGTTAATAATTGTGAATTTGCTTTCATTTTACTGTACAGGTTTTTTGTCTTCTTTTTCTTAGATAAGTCCCTTTAACATTTCATATAATAAGGGTTTGGTGATGAGGAACTCCTTTAGCTTGACCTTATCTGAGAAGCACTTTATCTGCCCTTCCATTCTAAATGAAAGCTTTGCTGGATAGAGAAATCTTGGATGTAGGTCCTTGACTTTCATGACTTGGAATATTTCTTTCCAGCCCCTTCTTGCCTGGAAGGTCTGTTTTGAGAAATCAGCTGACAGTCTGATGGGAACTCCTTTGTAGGTAACTGTCTCCTTTTCTCTTGCTGTGTTTAAGATTCCTCATCTTTAATCTTGGGCAATGTAGTTATGATGTGCCTTGGTGTGTGCTTCCTTGGGTCCAACTTCTTTGGGATTATTTGAGCTTCCTGGACTTCCTGGAAGTCAATTTCCTTTGCCAGAATGGGGAAGTTCTCCTTTATTATTTGTTCAAATAAGTTTTCCACTTGTTGCTCTTCCTCTTCCCCTTCTGGTACCCCTATCATTCGGACGTTGGGACGTTTAAAGATGTCCTGGAGGTTCCTAAGCCTCTCCTCATTTTTTTGAATCCTTGTTTCTTCCTTCTTTTCTGTTTGGTTGTTTTTTTCTTCCTTGTGGTCCACTCCATTGATTTGAGTCCCAGTTTCCTTTCCATCACTATTGGTTCCCTGTACATTTTCCTTTATTTCACTTAGTGTAGCTTTCATTTTTTCATCTAATTTGCGACCAAATTCAACCAATTCTGTGAGCATCCTGATCACCAGTGCTTTGAACTATACATCTGATAGGTTGACTATCTCTTTTTCACTTAGTTGTATTTGTTCTGGAGCTTTGATCTGTTCTTCCGTTTGGGACTTTTTTTTTTTTTTTTGGTCTTGTCCCACCTCTTACATCTGAGAGATGGAGTCTTAGGTGTTCACCAGGGTGGGTCAACCCAGTCACTGGGTTGTGATGCTGGATGTGGGGAAGGGTCAGAGAGGGAACAATGGCCCTTGCTCCACTCTCTGTTGGATTTCAGTCCCTTCCACTGCTTCCCCCAAGCAAACTGGGCCCTTCTGGTGCTGATTCCCATGTAGGTAGGCTTGTGTGTGTTCTAGGACCCTGTGGGTCTCTCCAACGAACTCTCCTGTGAGGCTGGGAGTCTCTCCCACTGCCTCAACCCCCACAGGTGTTTTCAATCAGTGTTTCGAGGCTTTATTTCCCCAAGCTGGTGCCCTAGGTTGCATGGTCTGTCTAGCTCTCCAGTTTCACCTGGCTTATCTGCGCACAAATGTGGGACTGCCTGGTCAGCCAGCCACCTTGCATGCTGCGCCCCTCCACAATCCACTGCCTCACTGGGTCTGCCCACTTCCACCCTGCACCTGGGATCTGCCAGCCACCACTTTTTTTGCTACGATCCCTTTCTTCAGCCACCCATCTTCACCCCTGCTACGAGTCTGGATGAATGTGTCTATTTTAACTCCTTGGTTGTTGGACTTCCATACAGTTCAATTTTCTATCAGTTCTGGTTGTTTTTTGTTTCTAAATTTTTGTTGTTCTTATTTTGGTTGTGCAAGGAGGCACAGTGTGTCTACCTACGCCTCCATCTTGGCCGGAAGTCTCTGGATAGGATAGTCTTGATTGCAGGTACTTGCTTTTCATCACTTTGAATATTTCATCCCAATCTCTTCTGGCCTGAAGTGTTTTTGTTGAGAAATTGGCTGACAGCTTTATGGGGGCTCCCTTGTAGGTAACTAACTGACTCTCTTGCTGCCTTTAAGAGTCTCTCTTTGTCTTTAAACGTTGACATTGTAATTAGGATATGTTGTTTTGTGGGCCTCTTTAAGTTCATCTTGATTGGTATTCTCTGTGCTTCCTAAGCTTGTATGACTTTTTCCAGGTTAGGGAAGTTTTCTGCCATTATTCTTCAAACCTCTGGTGTGGTCTGAGGTTCTCTATCCTTTGCTCACTCTCTTCTCCTTCTGGTTCCCTTATGATGCAGATGTTGTTGTGCTTGATGTTGTCCCAGAGGCTTTTTAGACTTTTCTCATTTGTTTTAATGCTCTTTTCTTTTTGATTCTCTGCTTGTGTGCTTACTGTTATCTTGTCCTCTAATTCGATGATTTGATCTACTGTTTCACCTAACTTGCTGTTGATTCCTTTTATTGTATTCTTCCATTTCAGATATTCTTCATTTCTGACTGGTTCTTTTTTATGGTTTCTATTTTATTTTAAATACTATCTCTTTAAGTTTTCACTGAGATCATCTACTTTTTCCTCTAAGGTCCTTGAACATCCTTAAAACAATTATTTGAAACTCTGCATCTGCCATTTTGGTTGCTTCCATTTTATCCATTTTGTTTAATTCTTTTTCTGGGAATTTCTCTTATTCTTTTGTTTGGGACTTTTTTGTCTCCTCTTTTGGTTTCTCTGTGTTAGGGATACCTGCTATGGCTTCCAGACTTTTTGTGATGGCTTTATGATGAAGGGCTCAGTAGCACAATCTTCCAGATCCGAAGCTCCATGCTCCAGGAATGTTTGTCAGTTATGTGCACCCTCTGTTGTAGTTGAGTGTTGAATGCTGTTTGCCCTTTTGTGTGTTTGTAGTTGACCAAAGTGATGATGGAACAGGACAAGAGCTCCTGCCACATACCACCTCTGTGACTCATTTATCAATTCTGGTCTTTCCTTGGTTTCTAATTAATTTCTGTCTTTTAGCTTTATTAATTTATTTCTTCTGATTTTATGCTTTCATTTAATATTCCTCTTTTTAATTTCTCAAATTATGTTCTTTCTTTCTTATTTGATGATAAAAGTATTTCAGACTGGTTATAAGTAATAGTTGAAAAACTACTTGTGAAAGTGCTTAGCTCAGTTCCTGTCACATAGTAAGTACCAAACTAATGTTAAATATTATTTTTATTGAACACTTTGAAGCTGCTTCAGATCACTGTTTGGCTGTCTCCTCTGGATTTGATAATTATTGTTGCTATTATCATTATTTCCTAAGGGCTCTATAAATTGAAGTTTTGGTTCCCTTTTTGGTCCATGTATTATTTTGAAGAGTGTTTTCAGCCAAGAAGTTGGGATATATTTTGTTTACATATTTTTCCAATTTTGAGTTTTATTATACTGCGGTATAGATGTAGTCATATGTAATTTCTGGGTTTGGAATTTAGTTAGGGTTTTTTGGTGGTCTAATATGTAATCAACTTTAAAAATTATTCCATAGGCACTAGAAAAAGATAGTGTGTTCTTTTTTTATTGTTTTCATATTTGCTAAATGTATTCTGGCAATGACTTTTGTCAGAGGGTCTACATGTTTTATTTGCTTACTTGATCAGTTAAGAACTAACAAAGTCTCTAAAGGTGTTTCAGTCACTTCTGCTTATTCAGAAATTAAAGGTTTATGACAAACATATTTTTGTTGCAGATCTTGGTTTTTATTAATTATTCTTTATTTGGCTTAATAGTTTAGGACTAATTCTCCTTTGCTTAATGTATCTTTTTCTATACTTTTATTTCTTTTTTTTATTTGGATTGTTTCTACTTTTTTTTTTAAATTTATTTTAATTGTTGTTCTTGTACAGTTTTCTGTCTTTTGCTCCCATTCCAGCCCACCGCCCCAGCCCTCCCCACCCCCATCCCATTTCCACCCCTGCTAGTTTTTGTTCATGTGTGCTTTATACTTGTTGCTCCAAATCCTCCCCCTTTCCCCCTGAAATTCCCTCCCCTCTCCCCTCTGTATATTTTAATTTCTAAACATACTGAGTTTAATACTTGTTTTTAGGTTTGCCTCTTATAGACAATATATGGTTGGATCAAATATAAATATCTTTGTTGCTTAAAAGGGAAATATAATTTATTTAGGTGTATCAGGTCGCAACTACAATGTTTGGCTTTCTAGTGAATTTGTCTGGATTCCTTAGTATGGTATAATAAGAAAAAAAATTTAATCTTCATCCCTGGATCCTGACACAGAACTCCTAGAGTGGCAGAGATGATAGGAGTATCTTTTGTTAATCATAACCAGCCCCTTTCAACCATATCTGAGATTATGCTAATCAGGTGACTCTTGGTGGGCCTCTACATAGCTTCACAATGTGGGCTAGAGCTAGAAAGACTAAGGCAAGATTAGAAGCTTGGAACTTTCAGCCTCACTGCTCATGGAATGAAACCTCCATAAAATCCTGAAGGAGGGTTCAGGGAGCTTCCAAGATGGCAAACACAATCACAAGTCAAAAGGAGACCAGACCCCAAATCCATGGGGCAGAGGCTCCTTCACTTGGAACTCTTGAATCTTGCCTATGTACCTCCTGATCTGACTGGTTATCTCTGGGCTTTATAATGTGAAAAGATAAACTGAGGCATATTAAAAATATTTGAGCAAAAATCATTGAAATTGGGCAGTGCCAAACCAGAAGTGGTAAGGAGTGCTCTGCTGATAGAAGCCGGGAAAAACGACCTGTATAGAGTAGGTACAGAAGCAAAGAAAGGAAATTATTTGGCTGATTATCTTTTAAAGCCTAGCTGCTGTTGGATTGGCTCTCCTTAACTTTTGGCTTTATAACCCTGAGGCATTTACAGGTTTAGATTTGGGCTTGCTTACATCAGAGCCACCTCAGTCTAATGATGTCCTCGTTTAATTAATTTAATGATAATAAATGGTAAGAATAGCTATAAAAAATTCCTGAGTTCTGTGAGTTCTAGCAAATTATGGAACCTGACTGAGAGGCAGGGGTGTGAACCAAGATGGAGAGAAGTGGGAGGAACCTGGACACTGCATACTTGAGACTGGCATCGACTCGAGGGTCCTGATTCTGAAACTCTGGAGACTGATGCTAATCTCATTTGTTTAGTGTCAGAATTGAATTGAATTAATTTATAAAGCATCCAATTAGTGTCAGAAAATCAAAGACTTGGTTAGTGTGAAAAAAAAAAAACCCTCACTCTTGGCAAAGACAGAAATCTAATTTCGGTGTATATGTTTGCTAATGTTTTCTAAATATTTTCTATTTGGATTGTCCTTACAATCCAAACAGAATTGGATTGTAGGGATTGGACCAGACCTGTCTCTACACAGCCTGTTGATGGTGGTGCCACATAGAAATAAGACCTGACTCGTGTTGCTTTGAAACAAGGTTCTTTATTGCTGCTGCTGCTTTTTGTCTGTAGAGGTTGCTCATGCCTGGGCCTGGCTACCTGACTTCTCACTGTGTTGCAGTGCCTCCAGGGCCTGGCCTTGTCTCCAACCTTCTTTGCCTTGCAGATCTCAAGATGTTCTCTTCTGTTGTTGCAGAGCTATGGGAAGATGGAAGATCATGCTTCTTCAAGGAGGAGAGATGGAAATTACTCTGAAGTCTTACTTCATCTAGTGTGAATGCATTAAAGTCTGGCATGTGGTTGGCTCTTCTATGGACACTAATTAATGTATAATTTTTAAAAAGATAAAAGCCTAGCACTCCCACAAATATAAAATAAACCATGTTAAAGATTTTATTCAACCAATTCAAGAATTAATGTGGAAACCATGAGTTGTTAAAGCTAGTTCAAGAACATTTGAGAAATTGAATATATATATATATACACACGCACATGCACATATGCAATTTAATAAAGAAATGTTAGGTTAAACTTGCTAGATTAGATACAAAACAGATTAAAGTGTTACAGAGCAACAAACTGTAATACTTGGGGTTATATATTCCACTCAACAATAAATTATTTACATTTTTATTGAACAAAAAGCTAGAAGTTAATTTTTAAGTACTGTAAAATGACCTAATCAATAGAAATCAAGTGTAGCATTGCTCTGAAAGAACACTTAGAAATTCCTTTTGCCTAGTTTCAAGTTACAGATCATTTTTGTGACAGACATAATTTTTTTTTTCACTCTTTCCAAATCATCATTCCTGGACTGGGTGAAAAAGGTGGAGGATTGGTCCCCAGACCTCTATTTTCATTTTACAAAGAGACCAAAGGAAATATTCCTGTTTATGTTTTGCTGCAGCTCCCTCCTGAGAGTGTTTGCATTCTTCATTAATGGGCTATTGGCAAGATCAATACAGTCTTGGCAAACAAGGTGCATTAGATTATTTTTTTTTAAAAAATCTTCTCCAAAATTGATTATATGTCTTATTAATTTACACAAAAACTCAAATAAAGTAGAATTACATTATATACTTGTTTAACTTAAGTAAATCCAGCTCTATGCTGAGCAAGACAACAGTTTAAATAGCGAGGGAGTTGCCATCTGCTATTCCATTGAGTGAATGCGTACCCCAGCATGAGGGCTAGAGGGAGGTGCAGAAGGGCTGCCTTCTTCATAAATCTCAGTTTCCTTGTATGAGTACCTTGTGTGCTGAATGTGATCCTAATGTTTAAAAACACATGAATTTTTGAACCACATGATCCTCAAATGAAAGCCACCTACTTCCAATGCAGAAATTTTGCAATGGTAAAATTTCCATGATAAGTTCCAATGTAGAAGAAAAAAACCTAGCTGTCAGCATCAGTTTTCCTAAAGGATTTTCATGGGTAATTTTAACACTTTGTTTAATTTGCTTCCTACAAAGTCTGCAGACATTGGATGAGTTTTCTATTGCTGCATAACACATGCCACCATTTAGCAGCTTAACCCACTTTCCGTGGGTCAGGAGTTCTACATGATTCAGCAGAGTGCTCTGCTCAGGATCTCCTGAGACTGCAGTCCAGGTGTCAGCTGGGCTTCATTTTCATCTGGAAGCTCAACTGGGGGAAAATATGCTTCTGAGCTCATTCAGTTGTTAGCAGAATCCATTTCCTTGTGGGTTTAGGACTGAAGGCCCCAGTTTTTTTCTCAATGTCAGCTGCAGCTGTTCTTGGGTCCTGCAGGCTATTCTCACTTCTTTGCCATGTGGGTTTCCTTAATGTCTAGCATTGCTTCATCAAGTCAGCGGGAAAAATCTCTGACTTTGGAGAAGCCTTAGTCCCTCTCTTGAGGGCTTTCACCTGATTGAGTCAGGCCCATTCCAGATTAACTCTCTTTTTATTAACTCAAAGTCAACTTACTGCTCTGGGACATTAATTACCATTGCAAAATTTCTTCACCTCTTTCACATTCAAAAATTGGAACTAAGTCTTGGGTCTACCCACACTCAAGGGGAGGGGATTATACAAGTCACCAGGGGGCAAGAGTCATGAGGGCCACCCAAAGGGTGTCTTTGCCACAGACCTTAGTCCCCAAAGAATGCAGGGCCCAGCAGGAAAAAAGCAACCATGCCTGATATTCTAACAGAAAATATTTAATGTAGAAAATTAATCAAATAGTTATTGTAGGCTTGAAAAGGCAAAAAAAGAAAAGAAAAGGAATACTGAAGTAACAAAAATAAGTGTAGAAAGCAGCTCCCCTCCGCAGCTGGGTATTACCAGAACCTCTAAGCTTGGAAAAGAGGCTGCCCATACCTGGGCATTAACCTCTGAGTAAAGTCCCACTCTGAATACCTCTGCTTATGAAGTAGTAACCAGCAGATCTGGGCTCAGATCTCCAAGGAGGGGTTGCTATCTGGCTGGTGCCGGTACCTCTCAGGTGGTGTGGTGAGAGGCTTGACCTGGGAGTGCTGCTAGAAGCTGGAGACTGAGCCTGAACTGCTGCTGGGATGAGGGCCATTTGCTGGGGCTGCCTGTCAGGAGGAAGAGCAGTCCTCCCTCCCTCTGCTTCTAGTTGCTCTCTAGCATCCTTCCGGGCAGAATTTAACAGGAAGCAAGCTAGTGATGGAAAAACATAATTGGAGAATCCTGCATTAGGCATCACAAAACCAATATGAAAGGGTAGCACAATATCTTGATAACCAGCGTACATCTTCCTTAGATAAGACTGCTGAAACCTAGGTCAACTAGAAAATTCTGGACTTGGCTTTCTGATCTAAAAGTAGCAGTACAGGGAGTTTAGGGGGCATCACTGATCAACACCTCTCTCTTCCCTGCTTGAGTTATGAACCAACCAAGTAAGAGTCACACTAGTGAGAAGATGGAGATGAAAATACCAACTTTTTTACTAACAGTGTCTGCCATCAGGTATGCTGCCAAATGTGCCTGCTGACATCCCTGACCCAAACTTACCACCCCAAACTGCAGCCCTCCCCTGTGGGTTCACAAGAATACATGCTCTTGGGCTCAAAAGTCCCAAGAAGATACAGAAATGTCTAAGGGAAGCCCACCTTTGGGGAGAAGTGCCTAGAGGGGCTGAGAAGCTGAGGGTTCTCTGGTGGGGGTCCCTCCATTAGGTAAGGTGAAGAGTGTTTCAGACAGATACATTTAGAAACATCTTTGGTCAGAGCCTGGCTCTAGTCAGAGATGTAGAAATACAATTTTTTTTCCTTATTCGGAAGTGCATTTTTTTACTAAAGTTGTAGTAAAGTATCCGTAACATGAAAATGTCCACTTTAAACATTTTCAAGTGTATAGTTCTGTAGCATTAAGTATATTCTTATTGTTGCACAACATCCATCTCCAGGACTTTTCCATCATCTTCCAAAATAGAGCTCTGTCTCCATTAATCAATAAGACCCTATTACCCACTCCCCAATACCCCAGTAACCTCTGATCTAATTCTCTATGAAATTGACTACTCCACATGCTTCATATAGTGGAATCATAAAATAGTTGTCCTTTAAAAAAAAAAGATTGTGTTTACTTGCTTTTTAAACAGAGGGGAAAGGAAGAAAGAGAGGGAGAAAAACATCAATGTGTGGTTGCCTCTCACACACCCCCAACTGGGGAACCTGCCCAAAACCCAGTCATGTTCCCTAACTGGGCAGCAAACCTACAACTTTTTGGTTCGTGGGCCAGCTCTCAATCCACTGAGCCACACCAGCCAGGGCAATAGTTGTCCTTTTGACTGACTGACTTCTCTAAGCATAATATCCTTGTGATATTGCAATTTATACTAAGAAATATATATTTGGTCTTCATTCCTACTTCCGGCACAGAGTTCCAAAACCCTTGGAATTTCCTAAAAGATGAGAGTGATAAAGGTATCTTTTATGTTAATGAGGTGAGTTTTGAACCCCACCTAAGAATGAGGGCTGGTTGCCAGTGGAGACAATCCACAAAACCAAAATGTCAGATTCAAAGAGCTTCTGGGTGGTGCTCTTTAGGGGTGCAGGGTAGGTGGTTTCCTTGGAGAGGGCATCAAGCCTCCACACCCTTTCTCCTTACCTTGCCCTATGCATCTCTTCCATCTGGCTGTTTCTGAGTTATACCCTTTTGTAACAAACTGGTGATCTAGTTAGTAAAATGTTTCTTTGCGTTCTGTGAGTCATTCTTGCAAATTAATGGAACCTGAGGAGGGGATCATTGGAACCTCCAATCTATAGCCAGTTGGTCAGAAGCACAGGTGACAACCTGGGCTTGAGACTGGCGTCTGAAGGGAGGGGCTGTCTGGTAGGACTGAACCTTTAACCTGTGGGATCTGATGCTAACTCCAGGTAGATAGTGTCATGATTGAGTTGAATTGCTAGGAAACCCAGCTGGTGTCTGAGAATTGTTTGGCAACATGAGGAATACTCCCATCTCCTACATCAGAATTAGTTTCAGAACCATTTTAGTCTTTAAGTTTCATTCATGTTGTAGCATGTCAGAACTTCCTTACTTTTATTTATTTTATTTTAATTATTTTTTATCCTCCCCAGGGGACATGCTTACTCACTTTAGAGAGAGGGAAAGGGAGGGAGAGAAACATCGATGTGTGAGAGAAACATTGATTGGTTGCCTCTTGTATGTGCCCTGACTGGAACTGAACTCACAACCTGGGCATGAACCTTAACTGGAAATTGAATCTGCGACTTTTTGGTTTATGGCACAATGCTCCAGCCAACTGAGCCACACCAACCAGGGCAGAATTTCCTAATTTTTTGAAAGGCCAAACAATATCCCTTTGTATGTATCTACCACATTTTGTTTATTCATTCATTTATCCGTTGATGGACACTTAGGTTGCTTCTATCAGCCATTGTGAATAATGCTTCAGCGAACATGCTATGTACATGTATATACAAATATCTGTTTGAGTTCTGCCCTCAATTCTTTTTGGTATAGGCCCAGAAATGTAATTGCTGCATCTATGGTATTTCTATGTTTAATTAGAAACATGGATTTTAATGGGGATTGTGAGGCATGTCCTGGGGTAGGGATGGAGAGCCTATGACATGCACACCTCCTAGTCAGGAGGCCTCTTCAGGCTCACAAAGTGAGGAAAAAGGAAGAGGTTGAGTGCCGTTCACCATTAGGTTTGGGGTGAGAAGCTCCACCCTCAGGAGTAGGGCAGTGGCTAAAGCCCATTTGAGTTCCCTAACCAGGGACTGGTCGTGAGACTTGAGTGAGATTCTGGGACTCTTGCAGCCTTCCAGACTTTGTTAATTTTACTGTCTTTAATTGTCAGTATCACTGTAACAATAGGCAGTAGAGCCTTTGGTATGGGGACCAATGGTGTGTGTCTTTAGGGACAATTGGAGAAGCGAACTGGGAGGTCTTTTCTGGTCTAAGGCCACTCTTGGTGTGAGAGTGGATGGGTTGGGAAGGAGAGCAAGGTGAGTTCCTGATGGCTGCTGTGGGTTAAGGGTTATCAGACCCATGCACAGGTTCTGGACAGAATTAAATATGTTCAAAAGAATCACCCAACCGGTGAAATTTCAGGCACTGGGCAGATTGTTGGGTAAACATTTTGTAGTAGATGGCAGGTATTAAATCAATAGTCTACAATGTGGAGGGGACAGGCGCCTGCTGAGTCACACAGGAAGATGGTGTTTCCAGCTTAGTGGATGACTCAAAGAGAAAGTAGCAGTTGCCTCCTTCTGTCCTGAGGCAGGGACCCACACTATGCCTGAGGACAACTGAACTTACTCTCTTGGTTGAGCTCCACCTGAAAGTCTAGAAGTAACGGTGTTCCAAGGAATATCCTTTGGTCAACATTGTAGAAATACAGACAAGGGGGAGTAGATGAGTGCCAGGGGCGATTGTAAAGGAGTCAGTGCATAGTAACCACTTTACCTGAATGTGTAGGGTTTGCCCCTCTAGCATTTCATTCAGCAAGGTTCAGAGACTCAGAGAGTGCTATCTAATAAAAAGGCAATGTCAGCCAACATACAGAAATGTAAATTTTCTAACGGTTACTTTAATATAAAGGTAATGTAAAGGTAAAAGGAAACAGGTGAAATTAATTTTAATAGTATATTTTATTTATCTACTATATCTTAAATATAGAGGTGGAAAAGTAGGTTTATCGTTGTTCATATGGAAAAAGGCATGCAAGTTATGATTATTACAATAGCTTTATTAACTTTGTTTCATGTACTCACAACTGTAAACCTAATTTTGCCAACACCTATATTATTTCAATGCATAATCAATATTAAAATGATTGACCTATTAAAATTATTGAGCTATTGAATGTAAAATTATTTATGTTCTATTTTGTTTTGTACTAGGTCTTTGAAATTTGAGTGTATTCACATTTGTGAAATTCAGATTGGCCACATTTCAAATGGTCAATAATTGCATGTAGCTTGTGGCTACAATATTGGATAGTGCAGCAATAAGAGATACAGAGATAATTGTTATAGCCACTATTTATTGAACAACTACTATTACATATATTAAATTATTTAATCCTTGTAGCAATACTCCAAGGTACTTGCTGTCTGCTAAGGAATATAGGTATATCTCTTGGTTTCTGGCCCTATTTCATCATCTTTAAAAACCAGTGCTGGAACATTTTTCTCTGCTTCTGCTTCCCTCTGCTTTCATTATCACCTGGCCTGATGCTGACTTCTCCTGAGCCCCATTTGTAAGGACACTAGAGATGACACCAGGTCCATTTAAATAATCCAGGATAAACTCCCTATCTCAAAATCCTTAATTTAACCACATCTGCAAAGTCTCCTACACCATAGAACACAACATTCATAGGTTTTAAGATTAGGGAGTAGACAGTTTATGAGCACATTATTTAGCCTACTCTGAAGGTGACTATTTTCATATTCATGCAAGGAAAATGCTGAGCTGAGACCACAGTTTTTCCACTTCCTCTTTTCATGGTGTAGTCAGCTCACCCTGTGCCTAGAAAAGACCATTTCCTGTGCTTCATCAAATCTGAAGCATTGGCTGCTGCTGGGAGAAGTGTGGCCTTGCCTCTCCTGGCTTCTCTGACCTCCCCTGCCTTGGTCACTTGCTGCTGTGAGTGGCTCTGCTGGGATTTATGTGTGTTTCTTCCTCTGAGGGTCTTGGAGATTTGTGAGGAGTCCTTCTTGCATTTCGCTTCTCACTTTGTGGAAGGCTGGCCAGAACTACTGACCAGAAAAGTCACCTCTGTCCTCTTAGAATGGACCTGAAAAGCTCATCTAATCTACAACCCTACCCTGCTGTGTCCAAGCCAATGTTGACTTTCAGCCTAATCTTGATCTCTCAAGTCATTTCCTTCCTAACAATGATCTTTCTTTTTTTAAAATATATAATCTTCTTTATATTTTTCCATTGCCATTTAGTCCCTCCTGGCAGCAATCACCACCCTGTCATCCATGTCCATGAGTCCTTTTTCTTTTTTATTCAATCCCTCCTCCTCCTAACCTCCCCTGCCCACTAGCTGTCATCTGTTGTCCACCTATGAGTCTGTCTCTGTTTTGCTTGTTAGTTTAGTTTGTTCATTAGATTCCACATATGAGTAAAATCATATGGTGTTTGTCTTTCTCTGACAGGCTTATTTCACTTAGCATAATGTTTTCCAGGCCCTTCCATACTGTTGCAAAGAGTAAAATTTTCTTCTTTTATGGCTCAGTAGAATTCCCTAACATTGATCTTTTAAGTGAATTCATTAAAGTTCTTTAGTTGCAAGTAATAGAAACTAACTTGAATTAATTTTGGAAAAAGAAGAAGAGGAGGAGGAGGAGGAGGAAGAAGAAGAAAGTGGCCAGGAATCCTCTCTTGGGGAGATCTGATCTCTTACTTTTCTTAGCAACTTAAGGACTCCTTCCCTAAGAGAGGGAGACAATCCCTGTCCAATTCTGATTCCCAGCACATATTCAGTGGTGATGAAATTTTAGTCAATGACTCCTCAAATACCCATCTGTGCCTCATTCCACCCAAGGGGTGAAGAATTACAGACCTGTGATAGCACATGGGGAGAGGGGCAGATGCTGGGCTGGAGGGGGAGTTAGTAAGAGAAGAGCCTGATCAGGGAGTAGTGATGGACCAAGACATTTGGATATGAACTGGAACTGTAATTTTGTTATATATAGTGTGTGTGTGTGCACATACAGGTATACTTAACAGTATACAAAATTTGGGAACCTACTATGTGCTGGGAACTGTACTGGTGTTGAGGATACAGAGATAACTTTATTTCTTAAAGTTTCCTCTAACAGACAAAGGATTGCAGGACAATTTGATAAATGTCATAGGAGATGTTAGTATTGGGGACCAAAATAGCACAAAGACACATGATTTCTTGTGCTTAGGTGTGCTGAGCACACCCAAGGTGGTCTCAGCACCCCCCATTTCTTGTGCTGAGACCACCTCACCAGACCTCATATCCTGTATGAAAATCCACCTTTCCATTAACAGAGTAACAAGTTCCCCACCCCCACCCTGGATCTTCTCCTGCCTGCTCCTTCTGAGAGGACAAGGTTCTTGTCATTTAAGTCCCATCAGGCCTCCTTTCCTTGTTTTTCTCAAAAGAGCGAGAACAGACAGTGGGGAGAGGCATGCCTTGGGCTGGCTCCATGGAGATCCTAACACCAGGGTGGACAGGTCCTGTACAGAAATTTTCCAGGTATCTTCCTGTACCCACCATTCTCATACAACTACTCAGTTCATATTATCATCAAATCTAATCCCCATAATTTTCTCAACTGTAGATTCCAGTGATGAAAATAGTGCCTCTTTAATTTCCCGTTCCTGCTATTCCTGTGTGTAGGCCTGTATTCATGTCCCATTCTGACCACCCAGGCTATTTGGGAAGTTTCTGTCTGAGGGATTAGTCAGTCAGTAAAGCTTCTGTGCCCATCTGTGCAAAGTTATATTCTGACTCGAACACCAGCCCGCAGTGTCCTCGGTGTTACGGATGAGACGAGACATTCACATGGACTACCGAGTCCTGTGGAGGAAAAGGGACGGCACAGCTACTCTCTCAAGGGGAGAGCAAGCTGACCCTTGCCTTGACAAGCTTTTATTGGCTTTCTAATAGCATACATCAAAGAAGGTTTTCATTCATTATACTTAGGTTTGCTTTAGGTAATTACTTTTTACAGATAGCAATGGAAGGGATGTTACTGATTACTTCTTACAGATTAACAAGGAAAAAATGTTGCAAATGCAAGGGAATGATAAGAGTAACAGGTCTGGTTACACCTCAGACCTTGGGAGAATTAGCACCAGACTTCAGGAAGTTACTTTAAAGATATGCAGCAAGGGCTTCTTGCCTGAGCTCAGGGTGAGAGAGTTTTAGCAAGAGCAAGTCACAAAGCAGCCTAGGTATAAAGTGGGCCTGATTTCCCACAGGAGAACTTCTTCATAGGTGTGGTCCTGCGTGCCGACTCACCCCCCACTGGTTTTCCACGTGGGTGCTGAGCTACATTTCCACATCTCAAAGCAGTTCCCTACAATATTCCAGACAAGGGAGGTCTCAGGGTGGAAGGTCCTGGACTTCCCTGTTCTCAGTGATGAATATCTGTGCCTGGGCATAAACTGCTTTTCCTTCTCAGCCATTTTCTCTCCTTTACTCTAGCATCTCCACCAACCGAAGTCCTAGCCCTCGCAGCACTAGCTAAAGGATGTCATAACCAGCTCTACTGGAAGCTTGTCATACAGGGACACAATGGATCTTTTCCATAACTGGAGAAAGAGAAAGAAATGTCAGAAACAACTTCTAGCAGAAAACCCTTTTTTCTTCTTTGTCTCTAAGATTACATCTGCTAACCTCATGTGTCTTCTAGTACTACCTTGGACCTTGGCACGTAACTCCAAGGACATGGGTTCCAGCGTGCTTTTTATATCTCTTATCCTCCACCACAACAAAATTAAAGCCTATCACCAGTTGTCTAGCTTCTTGCCTATTCATCTTCCTCTGCCTGATCTACAATACCCTGGACTCTTGATTCCAGAGTCTACTCCTTACTTCCGAATGTTCTCACTGCGTACTGAGAAACTCAGTCCTTACTTAGGACTTACTTCAGTTGCCAGGAATGGATCCAAAGTCAGGTAATGTAGAGGGGTTTGTGGAAGGATGTATGGAGGAATAAAGAAGGCTAGAATCTTGTATATTATCTAACTTTTTGACTGAAAAATACAATACATGAGAACATGGTAAAGAGAGAATTTTTTAAATTATTTATTTATTTTTTTTTTAGAGAGAGGGGAAGGGAGGGAGAAAGAGAGGGAGAGAAATGTCAGTTCGTTGCCTCTCACACAACCCCAACTGAGGCCTCCACAATCCAGGCATGTGCTCTGACCAGCATTGAACTGGCGACCTTCCAGTTTGCAGGCCAGCACTCAATACACTGAGCCACATCAGCCAGGGCAGATTTTTTTAAAAAAAGAAAAGAAGCACATTGTGAACATCATTTCTTCCTAATCATAGCCCATGAGTTAACCAGTCTGCCCACAATATTCCAAAAATGTTATATGTATGCATATGAAAACATGAAATGTATGTGAATATGTGTATCTTTTATACACAAATGGACATGTGCTGTGCACACAGTTGTCTGTGTTCCTTTAAATTTTCTTTCACTAACACTTTATCTTGGAGTTAATACCATTCAAGAACCATGGATTACCTCTTTCTTTTTCTTGCTACTTTGTATTTCATTACATGGCTGGACAATAATTATTTAAGCAGTTCCTTATTAACATTTCAGTTGTCTTTACTCCTTTGCTGTAATAATCAATATATGTAGAGTATTATAGATTCTACCCCCTCAGTGTTACCCATATCCTGCTGGAGATGGGGACTGGAACACAACAGTGATGCAGTGATGCAGTGATGCAGTGATGCAATATGGGCCTGGGATAGCCTCTGAGGAGGGAGGTAGGAAGGGCCCAACCTAGGCTTCCCCATTCCTGATTCTCACAGGGTCTGGACAGAGAGCTGTCACTGGACGTGGGGGCTACTGAGTCAGCCTGCACCAAGACAGGATGTGAAGTGTAAAGAGTGTGAATCTCTATAGGAAGAATAAAATACCTAAGTGGTTGGAATAATCCTACCTAGAATAAACACGTCAAGGATGAGGAAAATCCAATATATAGTAGGGTCAGGAAGAGAGAAAAGGGGAGAAAAGAAAAGAAGGGAGAGAAAAGAGAGTGAGAAGAAGGGAGATATAAGAAAAGAAGTGCTGTCTTGGTCTGGTATGAAGGGCTGAGGGAGAGTGAGAGCCACGGAGTGCCATCTGGGGGCCTCCATCCTGGGTGGGGAGCCCTAGGCTGGGAGAAAGAGTGAGAAAACGGGCTGATAGAACCTGCACCTCCAGTGTGACCCTGTTCCCATGTCTCACAATCCAGCTGTTCCTCCATGTTTGGCCAAACTCCAAGTTTAAAGGACACACCCTGACTCTGTGATACCAGGGAAAGAAGAACTCAGCCCTGTCCTGGGTGAAGTTCTACAATAATGGAAACTTTCTCCATTTCTCTAAGGACAACCAGCCTCTGACCATGGGGACAGAGACAATGCGGAGCAGTGGCCAGAATGGCTGCACTGGGCAGGTGATGTACATCTTACATGTGGGCAGACAAACCTCATGGATGGCCATGGCTCAAGTTCAAGGTGAGTCACCAGATTGGGGTGGGAGAGGACTGGAGAAGACTAAGGTGCTGCTCTGAGATCTGGTCTCTAGAGGTCAGCAGTTCTCAGGGCTGCACCCTTCCCCTTGGCTGCCTCTGATGCAGGGACAATCCACAGGGCCCTGCCATGTCCATGATGCTGTCCACGTGCCCTGACACTGTCCCTCCACCCCACACATAGGACACATCTGGAGCCAGGAGAAAGAGGTAGGACAGGGCTGTGGGAGGCAGGGGAGGGGAAGAGCCATGAACCACTTCTGCCACTCATCCACTTTGAGACCTGGACCAGACCCTTACCCTCTGGGGACTAGGTTACCTCTAAGGCATTGTGGCCCTGGGATTCCAGAGGCTTGGGCTGTGTGGGAGTTGTCTCAGAGCCAGGATGCAGAATGAGAGGCCAGGTCCTGGGGGACAATGACAGCGTCTCCCTTGGCCTCCTTGGGAATCACTGTCCAGGACTCCCCTCCTGAGCCCCGGACCCACCTCTACCCAGAGCTGTTCTTGCCTCCTGTGCTGAGTGCCAGCCCTTCTCCCAAGCCCAGTCAGGGGAGCCTCCTGACCTGAGATGCCAGACAAAGCTGCACTCCCAGAAGTCATCCTCTCAGCTCTTCTCCTTCTACAAGGAAGACGGTACCTTGCAGAACAGGGGTCTCCACCCTGTGCTCCA
This sequence comes from Anoura caudifer, assembly GCA_004027475.1. Lineage (NCBI taxonomy): Eukaryota > Metazoa > Chordata > Mammalia > Chiroptera > Phyllostomidae > Anoura > Anoura caudifer. The sequence continues at coordinate 10,137 of PVKU01012779.1, read as the reverse complement.
CACCCCAGCGTTCAGAGAAGGAGACTATGGGCTCTACTGGTGCAAGATAGCCCTTGAGGGTGGCAAGGTACAGAAACAGAGCCTCCCAGATAGAGATCAGGGTATGGGGTAAGCAGGGGAAGGATGGAGACATTCCTCAGGGGTCTGGGCTTTGGGTAGTAGAGCTCCATGGGAGTGTGGGGAGCAGTCACTAAGAGAGGAAGAGCCCCAATCCCCATACGCAGCAATCATCCTGCTCAGGCAGACCACTCCTCTCCAAGCAGCAGCTACCTGAGGGGAAACAATAGCCCCCACCCTAGGAGGGATTTGGCCCCACCATCCCTATGGTCCTTAGACCTGACTGCAGAGTGCAGAGGGGCCATATTAACAATTGAAAGAGAAGCCAGTGACAGCAGATCACTGGAAGTAAGGAACAGGCTGCTTAAGGTCAGATGGGGTTAACATATGACATCACCGCAGGCAGATCCAGGAAGAAAAAAAAAAGGTAAATACAAGAGACTACAGATATAAAAGCCACTGTGGTCTTCTTCATGATCTGCAATATTTTCTTTCTTGCATAACTTTATAACATTCATTTCTTGTTCAGCGAATTTGTATATAATAAGTCACTAGATTTTGTACTACAGTGTATTTCAATCCACATATTTTGCCCGTCCCTTCCCTTAGCCCATCTTACCTTCCTCTTTCCTTGCAATATTTTCATTTCAAATTTGGTTTTCCATCTAGCTACAACTTGTTTCCATTGCACATTCTTACTATTTCTCCCCTGTCCAGACATTCAGAACTAATTCTCTTGTCAAGGGTCATTTCACATCTTTTTGCCCAGCTTTTAAAATACCTGTGTTCTCTCTACACCTGTAACAAACTTTGCCAGTTGGTTGTGGGTAGGGTAGTTGTTGTTGCACTGCTTTTTCAAGATTATCTGTAGAGCTTTACTAATTCTGTATTTCAACTAACAAATTTTATGGGACCCCTTTCCTACTCCTTTGTTTTTTCTTGACTCAAATTTTAATTAGGCCTTCTTAGCCTGTTTTTTTTTTTCTTTTTCTTTTTTGTCTATCTTCTATATCTCTTTCATACTGCCCTTTTTCTTTTTTCTTTTGTTTTCTATTTTTTTACATCCCAAATTTTAATTTTTCCCTCTCTTAGTCTAGTCTTTGTTACTCACTCTGAGTACTCCCTCTTCCTCTATCATTACAAAATCACTTCCCAATCCTCTATACATCTCTTAGATTTTTCTTTGTTTCTTTTTTCCCTCTCATTCCCATACCACCTATAAAATTTTAATTCATTTGTTGCTGATAATACTCCAGTGGATCTTTCTCTCCAGTTTGGCTCCTATATTTTTATTAATTATTTAATATGTTTCCTTCCTTTTTCTTTCTCTCCCTCACTTTATTTTATTTTATACTCTTTTAATTTGTTTAAACCTAATATTATATGCTTCCCTTCACATACTGCATTCTACACTCTTCATTCCCCTTCTTTATTCATGAGGTAAACTTTACCTTCTCTCCTTCCATTGCTCCAGCTCCCAACTCTTATCAGTGCTTCTCCTTCTACCTCTCGAAATCATTTCCCTTTCAGTAGGTCATCTCATATCCACTCTCTTTTCTTACAATAGTCTTAATCTCGTTACACCCTTATTAATACTGGTTAATTAGCTATTGATGGGGGACTGTGGGGGGAGTTATATTTTCAGGTGTGGGTTTGCTTCTTGGGCTCTGTGGTTTTGTTCAGGCAGTGCCTGCACAACAGCACACAAGATGTGGTGGGCAGAGTGACCCTCAGTCAACCAGTGGCAAGGAAGGACCCAAAAAAGAGCAACCCAACAACAATCAAAACCCAATTACATCTAGAAAACCAGCACAAAAAGCATAAAGTAAATCCAAAGAACATCATGTTTAGGTGATCAAGGAGACTGCACCACTGTGTCTCATAGGCCTCCCTCCATAGAAGTTCACACCACAAAGTCAGAAACTCAAAACAGATCAATTTTAGAAACAAAAGCAAACAAGCAGTGTCCCACAAACAATGGGAAGACAAGAAAAACAATGCCCAATCTAAAGGAAAGGAGGAGGTAAAATCCGCCACCCAAAATGGAGGCATAGGGAGACAGACACACTGTGCCTCCTCCCACAACCAAAATAAGAAAAACAAAAATTTAGAAACAAAATAACAACAGAACCGATAGAAAATTGAACTGTATGGAAGTCCAACAACCAAGGAGTTAAAATAGACACAGTCATCCAGACCGATAGGAGGGGTGGAGTCAGGTGGCCGAGCAGAGAGGGGTTGTGGCAAAAAAAAAAAAAAAAAGTAGTTGCACTAGGTTCGCAAGTTGGCACTGGGAGGACCCCAGAGTGGCAACGGGCAGACCCAGTAAGGCTGTGATTGTGAAGCCTGGCTCAGCGTGCAAGGCAGCAGGCTGATGGGGCGGTCACACATTTGTGCGCAGATAAACCAGGTGAAACTAGGGAGCTAGACAGACTTCGCAACCCAGGGCACCAGCTTGGGGAAAATAAAGCCTCAAAACACTGATTGAAAACACCTGTGGGGGTTGAGGTGCCGGGAGAGACTCCCAGCCTCACGGGAGAGTTTGTTGGAGAGACCCTCAGGGTCCTAGAATGTACACAAGCCCACCCAAACTGGAATCAGCACCAGAAGGGCCCAGTTTGCTTGGGGGAAGCAGCAGAAGGGACTGAAATCCGACAGAGAGGGGAGCAACCAGCATTGTTCCCTCTCAGACCCCTCCCCTACATGCAGAGTCACAACCCAGTGACTGGGCTGCCCCGCCCTGGGGAACACCTAAGGCTCCACCCCTCACTACGTAACAGGCACGTCAAGACAAAAAAAAAAAAAAAAATGGCCTAAACAGAAGAACAGATCAAAGCCCCAGAGCAAATACATCTAAGCGACGAAGAGACAGTCAACCTATCAGATGCACAGTTCAAAGCACTGGTGATTAGGATACTCCCAGAATTAGTTGAATTTGGTTGCAAATTAGATTAAAAAAATGAAGGCTATGCTAAGTGAAATAAAGGAAAATGTACAAGGAACCAATAGTGATGGGAAGGAAACTGGGACTCAAATCAATGGAGTGGACCACAGGGAAGAAAAAAACAACCAAACAGAAAAGAAGGAAGAAACAAGAATTCAAAAAAATGAGGAGAGGCTTAGGAACTTCCAGGACATCTTTAAATGTTCCAACATCTGAATCATAGGGGTGCCAGAAGGAGAAGAGGAAGAGCAAGAAACTGAGAATTTATTTGAACAAATAATGCAGGAGAGCTTCCCCAATCTGGCAAAGGAAATAGACTTCCAGGAAGTCCAGGAAGCTCAGAGAGTCCCAAAGAAGGTGGACCCAAGGAAACACACACCAAAGCACATCATAATTACATTAGCCAAGATTAAAATGAAGGAGAGAATTCTAGAAGCAGCAAGGGATAAGGGCACAGTCACCTACAAAGGAGTTCCCATCACACTGTCAGCTGATTTCTCAACAGAGACCTTCCAGGAAAGAAGGGGCTGGAAAGAAGTATTCCAAGTCATGAAAGTCAAGGACCTATATCTAAAATTGCTCTATCCAGTGAAGCTGTCATTTAGAATGGAGAGGCAGATAAAGTGCTTCTCAGATAAGGTCAAGTTAAAGGAGTTCATCATCACCAAGCCCTTATTCTATGAAATGTTAAAGGGACTTATCTAAGAAAAGGAAGATAAAAAATAGGACAGTAAAAAGACAGCAAACTCACAGATGTTAACAACCACACCTAAAATAAAAGCAAACTAAGCAAACAAGTAGACCAGGAACAGAAACACAGAAATGGACATTACATGGAGAGTTAGCAACAGGGGAGTGGGAGGAGGAAAGAAGGGGAAAAGGTACAGAGAATAAGTAGCATAGACGGTGGATAGAAAATAGACAGGGGGAGGGCAAGAATAGTGTGGGAAAAGTAGAAGCTAAAGAACTTATGACACATGGACATGAACTAAAGGAGGGAATGTGGGTGGGAGGGGTGTGCAGGGTAGAGGGGAATTAATGGGGGGAAATGGGACAACTGTAATAGCATAATTAATAAAATATAATTTTAAAAAGATTAAATTTTTGTCTCTACTTATTGGTTCTGGTAGTGACAGGCAGCATGAATACCGACTTTTCTGGTTTCACTTTCAGTATTATTTTGTATTGGTTTCAGGGTACAGCATACTGGTGATGCTACTGAACAAGAGTGGGGTTTGGCTGCCTGCTGCCAGCCAGAGGCAAGTTCTGGAGGCCGGGAAGGAAAGAGATCTTTATTAAAATGTTGCACAATTTGGGAGGACGGAGGACTCTGCATCTTCATGATTATCTCTTCCAAAAAACACAAACAAAACCGAACTGTTCCCAAAAGGACTAAAACACAAAACAACGCCCAGAATTCCTGTTCCACCTCTGTCTGTCCTTTGAAGCCAGGGGCAGCTAAGTGGGTTGCTGTCTGGCTTCAGGCTTCCTCCTGGCATTTGTGTGTGTGTTGTCAGCATCACCATTCATCATGCGGCTTCTAGGACCAGCAAGGTCCAGCAAGCCCTGGCCAGCATGTTTTCCCAGGTGGATCCAGGAGGAAGAGAGCACATTTCCCCCTTCCCTCAGTTTAAATCTCATGGCCCGAACTTCCACGTACTCTGGGATGGTCCATTGCCCCCCAGCTGGTCCCATCCTTTTCCCAGACTAGACTGACAGGACAGCACCTCCACCCGCCACCCTGTTAACTTCTTGGTCACATGTGGCTATGTCCTCTGGGATCAAAAATGAGTAGCATAGCTTCTAGCCTCAGCCAAACATTTCACTAGCCTCAGCACAATGACTTCCTCCTGCCCATCTTTATGGGGGTGGGGTGGGGAATCTCTTATCACATGCTGTGCTGGCTGGGTTACCTGGGAAACACAGCCTCTCCCTCAGTGCTTTAGGGCCTCTTCCCTCTGCTCCTGCTTACATGCCTGGCACTGGCCAAGTTACGGTGGCATTGGTTGGACAGTCATATACTTTACAAAATGTATGATATTTGCAGTACCTATGTGGTATCATGCATAATTATTGCAATATTATTGACTATATTCCCTATGCTATACTTTACATACTTATGACTATTTTGCAACTACTAATGTTTACTTCTTAATCTCTTCAACTTTTTCACCTAGTCCTTCAACCTCCCTTCTTTCTAGCACACATCAGTTTGTTCTTTGTATCTGTAAGACTTTGTGTTTTGTTTGTTTATTTTGTTCTTTAGATTCAACATATAAGTGAAATCATATAATATTTATCTTTCTTTGACTGACTTATTTCATTGAGCATAATACATTCTAAGTTCATCCACACTATCACAAATAGTAAGATTTCAGTCCTTTTTATGGTGGAGTAATATTCCATTGTATATATTTACCACTACTTTTTTATCCACTCATCTATTGATGTACACTTAGTCTACTGCATATCTTGGCTGTATGTAAATAATACTGTAATGAACATAGGAGTGCATATATTTTTTCAAATGAGTGTTTTGGGTTTTGGGGACATATAGCCAGAAGTGGAATAACTGGGTGATAAGGCAGTTTTATTTTTAATTTTTTTGAGGTAACTCCATATTGTTCTCTACTGTGGCTGTACCAACTTGCATTTGCACTAACAGTGCATGAAGGGTCCCTTTTCTCCACATCCTCACCAGCACTCGTTTGTGGATTTATTGATGATAGTCATTCTGACAGATGTAAGGTGCTATCTAATTTGGCTTGAATTTCCATTTCTCTAATGATTAGTGACAAGTAAACTTCATAGTAGAATATGACATTAATTCAGGGATCTGGTGAGCTGGCTCCAGTGCATCTTTGCAGCCTTGTTTCAGCTTCTCTTTACCTCACTCTCTTGGCCCCTCCTGGTTGGGGTTCTGTCTGCGCTTCATGTGCTCTGCTCTGTCCCACCTCAGGGAATCCTGCATAGACTGGTCTGCTGCAAGGGACACTCTTCTTTCTTTTGTTTCATAATGGCTCTATTTGGTGCACTTCAACAATTTTCAGGCTGTTTCAATTCTCTCTGGCTACCTTCATGTTTGAGCTGAATAATCACTCTTTTAACTCTGACACTTAAAAAAAGGAAAATAAAAGAAGGCAACCTATGTGTCAAGTGCATAGCAGACCCTTTGATAGAAAGGTGACTTATTGGAAACTTACTGCTAATGACTCCTTTTAGACTATGGCACTGCTACGGGGTTCCACAGCTTTCCTTCTGAAAGAGAAGCTGAGGGGAAAGTTTGACCTTTATTATCACCCCATCCTTTCTATCAGAACAGGACCAGATCTTCACTGGCTCCTGTTTCCCAAGGCTGTTATATCAGAAGAATTGAGGAGGCTTCTTTTTCATTGACTGTTTGCTCCTAGTCGATAGAGAGAGGGGAATCTAAATTTTACTGTTCAACTACTTTATCATATATAATAGTCCCTTAGTCTACATTACTCCCAAAAAAGGCCTTTGACAAGAATTTGTATAGAGGAAATTCTTCTGGGAGATAATCCAGGAAACCTGAAAGACTGAAGAGCATGAGACAGAGAAAGGAGAAAATCCATTAGCAAGTGTATTAATGACTTTACACTGTGAGCAACTGGAGTTGAAGTCCCAAGGAGGGGTAGGGAGGCTGGGACATCTGTCCACCAACTCAGCACTCCCTTGGCTGGGGTTGCCTCTGGGGTCTGTACAGTCTCCTCCCACATCCTGGTGGCACTGCACCTGGCCTGGGGATATTCCAAAGCTACAGAGAAAGTCCTGAAGCATAAAAGCAGGGCTGAATACTTTGGGGTAGAAGACACAATCATGAAACTGTCCACCAGAGCAGGGCAGAGGTGCTGGGTCAAAGGCTGTGGTAAGGGAGCTCTAAGTGTGTGTACAAGCCAGATGTCAGCTGAGACTCTCCCTGCTGTGGTTACATGAAAGTGTTCATGTGATTTTATCAGGAGGACAAAGGCAGAGTGAGGGAGACTTTCCCCTTGTGGATTCACAATGGAAATGAAGAAGAACCCATGTCACCATTCTTGGAACCCCCTCACCTATGGATAGAGAATCGAGAGAAAGAGATTGGAAAGAGATTTTTTGGAAGCACAGTAAGTCTTTAAGTTGTTAGAGATTCTGCAGTTTTAAGCGAGATGATATAAACATATAACAAAACCAATGTTATCATAAGTTAATGGATATAAACAAGACTTAAGTTTCTTTTTTAAATTATACTTTATTGATTATGCTATTCTAGTTGTCCCAATTTCCTCCATTGCCCCCCACCCCAGCACCCTTCACTCCCTCAGGCAATCCCCACACCATTGTTCATGTCCATGAGTCATGTGTGTAAGTTCTTTGGCTATTCCATTTCCTATACTGCACTTTACACCCCCATGATGATTCTGTAACTACCTATTTGTACTTCTTAATAACCTCACTTCTTCACCCACACTCCCTCCCATCTGGCAACCATCAAAACCCTCTCCGTATCCATGATTCTGACCCTGTTTTTCCTGTTTGCTTAGTTTATTTTTTAGATTCATTATCAATAGATATGTTTTTATTGCCATTTTATTGTTCATGGTTTTGATCTTCTTTTTCTTAAATAAGTCCCTTTAGCATTTCATATAATAATGGTTTGGTGATGATGAACTCCTTTAGGTTTTTCTTGTCTGGGAAGCTCTTTATCTGCCCTTTGACTCTAAATGATAGTTTTGTGGGTAGAGCAATCTTGGCTGTAGGTCCCTGATTTTCATGACTTTGAATATTTCTTTCCAGCCCCTTCTTGGTGCAAAGTTTCCTTCAAGAAATCAGCTGATAGTCTTATGGGAACTTCCATGTAGGTAACTGCTTTTCTCTTGTTGCTTTTAAGATTCTCTCTTTATCTTTAACCTTTGGCATTTTAATTTTGATGTGTCTTAGAGTGAGCCTCTTTGCACTGATCTTGTTTAGGACCCTCTGCACTTCTGGACTTACATGTCTATTTCCTTCACCAAATTAGGAAGTTTTCTTTCATTATTTTTTCAAATAGATTTCCAATTTCTTCTTCTTCTTCTTCTTCTGGCACCCCTACGATGTGAATGTTGGACCCCTTGAAGTTGTCCCAGAGGCTACTTACATCATCCTTCTATTTTGGGGTTTATTTTTCTTTTTGCTATTCTGATTGGTTGTTTTTTGTTTGTTTGTTTCATTATATTCCAAGTCACTGCTTTGATTCTCAGCTTCATCCACTCTACTGTTGTTTCCTTTGAATTGTTTTTTATTTCAATAAGTGTGTCCTTCATTTCTGACTAGATCATTTTTATGCTGTTGTGATCCTCACTCAGTTCCTTGAGCATCCTTATAACCAGTGTTTTGATCTCTACATCTGATAGATGGCTTATCTCCATTTGGTTTAGTTCTTTTTCTGGAGTTTTTTTTAATTATTATATTTTATTGATTATGCTATTACAGTTGTCCCATTTCTCCCCCATCATTCCCCTCCACCCTGCACACCCCCTCCCACCCACATTCTCCCCCTTTAGTTCATGTCCATGTGTCATAAGTTCTTTAGCTTCTACTTTTCCCACACTATTCTTGCCCTCCCCCCGTCTATTTTCTATCTACTGTCTATGCTAGTTATTCTCTCTACCGTTTCCCCCTCTCTCCTCTTCCCACTCTCCTGTTGATAACCCTCCACATGATCTCCATTTCTGTGTTTCTGCTCCTGGTCTAGTGGTTTGCTTAGTTTGCTTTTGTTTTAGGTGTGGTTGTTAATAACTGTGAGTTTTCTGTCTTTTTACTGTCATACTTTTTATCTTCTTTTTCTTAGATAAGTAGTCCCTTTAACATTTCATATAATAAGGGCTTGGTGATGATGAACTCCTTTAACTTGACCTTATCTGACAAGCACTTTACCTGCCTTTCCATTCTAAATGACAGCTTTGCTGGATAGAGCAATCTTGGATGTAGGTCCTTGACTTTCATGACTTGGAATACTTCTTTCCAGCCCCTTCTTTCCTGGAAGGTCTCTGTTGAGAAATCAGCTGACAGTGTGATGGGAATTCCTTTGTAGGTGACTGTGTCCTCATCCCTTGCTGCTTCTAGAATTCTCTCCTTCATTTTAATCTTGGCTAATGTAATTATGATGTGCCTTGGTGTGTTCCTCCTTGGGTCCAACTTCTTTGGGACTCTCTGAGCTTCCTGGACTTCCTGGAAGTCTATTTCCTTTGCCAGATTGGGGAAGTTCTCCTTTATTCTTTGTTCAAATAAGTTTTCCACTTGTTGCTCTTCCTCTTTCCCTTCTGGTACCCCTATAATTCGGATGTTGGGATGTTTAAAGATGTCCTGGAAGTTCCTAAGCCTCTCCTCACTTTTTTGAATCTTTGTTTCTTCATTCTTTTCTGTTTGGTTGTTTCTTTCTTCCTTCTGGTCCACTCCATTGATTTGAGTCCCATTTTTCTTCTCATCACTATTGGTTCCCTGTGCATTTTCCTTCATTTCACTTATTGTAGCCTTCATTTTTTCATCTAATTTGCGACCAAATTCAACCAATTCTGTGAGCATGCTGATCACCAGTGCTTTGAACTGTGAATCTGATAGGTTGGCTATCTCTTCATCGCTTAGATGAATTAGCTCTGGGGCTTTGATCTGTTCTCCTGTTTGAGCCGTTTTTGTTGTTGTTGTTGTTGTTGTTGTTGTTGTTGTTTTTGGTCTGGTCGCGGCTGTTACATAGTGAGGGGTAGAGCCTTAGATGTTCCCCAGGGCAGGCAGCCCAGTCCCTGGGTTGTGATGCTATATGTGGGGGTGGGGTCTCAGTGTTTTTAGGTTTTATTTCCCAGCACTCGGGCCCTGGGTTGCAAGATCTGTGTCGTTCTCTGTTTTCATCTGGATTATCTGCGAGTGAATGTGGGACTGCCTGGTCAGCCAGCTGCCTTGCGCCTGGGGTCCGCTAGCTACCGCCTGCAGGCCTGGGTCACCAGCAGCTGCCTGCACGCCCGGGTCTTCCAGTCTCTGCTTCCTCCTGCTGTGACTCCACCCCTCTTACCGGTATGGATGAATGGTTGTTGGACCTCCATACAGTTCAATTTTTCTCTCAGTTCCGGTTGTTTTCTTGTTTCTAAATCCTTGTTGTCCTT
>PVKU01012778.1:0-33030 GCA_004027475.1 Anoura caudifer | reverse complement strand
GCTCTACCCAGTGAAGCTGTCATTTAGAATGGAAGGGCAGAGAAAGTGCTCAGATAAGGTCAAGTTAAAGGAGTTCATCATCACCAAGCCCTTATTATATGAAATGTTAAAGGGACTTATCTAAGAAAAAGAAGATCAAAACCTGTACAGTAAAATGACAGCAAACTCACATTAACAACCACACCTAAAACAAAATGAATAGCAAACTAAGCCAACAGCTAGAACAGGAGCAGAAACACAGAAATGGAGATCACATGGAGGGTTAGCAACAGGAGAGTGGGAGGAGGAGAGGGGGGGAAGGTACAGAGAATAAGTAGCATAGATGGTAGATAGAAAACAGACCAGGGGAGGGCAAGAATAGTATGGGAAATGTAGAAGCTAAAGAACTTGTGACACATGGACATAAACTAAAGGGGGGAATGTGGGTGGGAGGGGGTGTGCAGGGTGGAGGGGAATGAAGGGGGGGAATGGGACAACTGTAATAGCATAATCAATAAAATAAAAAAATTTAAAAAGTTATATTTGTATTCAGGTACCTGGTATCTTAGTAATATAGCCTTGAGTATATCATTGTCATTTGGTAATTCTTATAAGTAAGTAAAATACGATTAAAAAGAAAGACAGGAAATTGTATTTTTTACATGCATTAGTTACCTTAAAGCTCTCACATTGTGTCTTTTATCTTATTATTTATATATTTATGTACAGGATGGAAGTATGAATATTGTCAGCATTCTCACACTGAAAAATGTTACATTTTTTGATTTTTCTTCTTAATAATTTGCTTCTGATATTTTTGAGTGCAGATACACTATTTATTTCATGTTTTGAAGAATCCACTGACGGGAGCTGGATGTAAAGTCTATTGCTGAGAAATTCTTTTCATTTCAATTTTTATTAGTTATTATAGTTGTCAGGTTTTTTTAAGTTCTTTTAAAAAGTTGTGTGTATTATTGTCCAACTACAGTTTTCTCCATTTTCCTACCACCATTTTCCCCACCCTTCTACCCACCAAAAAATAAAATAAAATGTCAAATTCAACTATTTCACTTTGAAAGGATTAAAAATATTGAAATGGAGAACCAAAAGTAATCAAAGCATATTGAAATATAATAAATTATTTTCAGAGTAAGTTTTAAACATTTTATTGTATTTTCCTCTCTTGATTTCTAATAATTGAGGACTTCCACTACAGTTACCCCTTTTGGGATTAAATACATAAACTTGTTTTAAGGTGGGTGAATACTAAAAAAACACACACAAAAAAAACCCAAATTTGATAAAGGTTGCTCAGTTAAACCTCCATTTGCCATTTTTAGAAAATGACCTAACTTTAAAAAAAATAAAAAATTGCATGTAAGTACATGAGAAGTTATGAAAGTAATCTCTAATGTATTTTGTCAAGATAACCTAAGAAGTCATGTATTTTTTAAGTATGAATTTTGTTTATGCTTTTTTCTCCTTTAGGGCTGATGCTTCTAGTAGAGGTTGGTGATTTGCAAATGTTAATATGATTTTACATATCAGTACTGAGGGAAAAGGTTGAGGGAGTTCTGGTCCAGAGTTTTATAGTGTTTATTTTCCTTATAATCTAGAATTGCAGATTTCATAATTTTCTTTAAAGTCTGAAAATTTATAACCTCAAAAATAGTGGTCATGTGCACAGTTATGTAATTTATCATTACTAACATGGAAAGCATAGCTAGGAGTTATATAATATATCCTTGCAGGTTTGTGACAACATGGAGAACACATTGTGAGTCAGTAAGTTAATAGGTTTTACTTTGTATGAATGTTATGTGTAGTTTTAAAAAGTCTGTTGGCTTTCCACTATTATTTAAAAAAATCATGTCAATGTGTTGGCTTGATGCTCAGTTGGTTGGAGCATTGTCCTATAACCAAAAGGTTGCGGGTTTGATTCCTGGTCAGGGCACATACCTAGGTTGAGGATGCAATCCCTGGTGAGGGTGCATACAGGAGGCAACTGATCAATATTTCACTCTCACATTGATGTTTCTGTCTCTCTTCTCCCCCACCCCACACTTTCTCTCTAAAATCTGTATAACATATCATTGGGTGAAGATTGAAACTTAAAAAAAAATTGTGCTAGTGATTTTATATATAAAATAATCATTTAAAGTATTGGTCATCTAATGTACTTAAGAATCACCTTAATCTTGCTAAAAAAGATGGCTTCAGTCCTATTCCCAGAGATTTTGCCTTGTTCTGCAGAATATACATCATGAAACTACCTTGAAGACTAAATAGCAAAAAAGTAGAAGTTTTGGAAATCAGTGATTTGTGAGGCAGGAAATTAAAATATATCCACATATTACCATTTTTGCTTAGAAACTTATATCAGTTTAACAAGGTTTTTGGTGTTGTTCACTACAATATTTGAAGTCATTAGCCTTGCTTTTGAAAATATTGTTTGTATTAGGGTTGTTTTCTTTTATTTAAATTTCAGTTTTCCTTTCCTTATTCTAGTAAGTGTTTTGAGTATCTACAGTGTGTCAGTCATTGTGGTAGGAATCTGTAAAGACTCAAATATGCAAGAAACGTGCACATAGCCTTGGTATTCTCATTTCAGAGACCGAGAATCATAAAATGATTGATAACTGTGTAATACATTGAATGACAAAGTCATTTGGAGTAGAGGAAAATAATTCACAAAACGTCTAACATTTGTACTAGCTATTAAGAGTGAGTAGGAGTTTGTCAAGGGTATGCAAGGGAATGGCATTTGGGTTAGTGAGAACATTTGTAAAGACATGGAAGCATTGAAGAGGCTGGTTTGTTTAGAGAGCAGAGTGATGGGTAGTTGTGGAGAATGAAGTTGATAAGGTAACGTAAGAGACACTATATTTTGATTTAATTTGTTTTAATGTTTAACTTAACACCAGGGCAGTTGCAGTGTCAAGAGGAGACTGACAAGAGGAGAAAATAAATTTGGGATATTTTAAAAGTAGAATTGGTAATATGTAAAAACTAGTTGGACATGTGTTAGTAGAGTTAAAATTGAACTAAAGTTAGAAAACTTGGAATAACTAACTGAAAGAGTTAATGACAATGCAGAATCTAACAAATCTTCAAAAAATCTCAACCATGTTTGGATAAATAGGGAACTTCCAATCCAGTGGCCTCTTTTTAGGCCTTATCTTTTTTTGTTTGTTTGTTTGTTTTTTTACATTTTCATTGAGGTATAATTGACAAATAAAACTGTAGGAAATTTAAAGTGTACAACATCACGGTTTGATACAAGTACCCATTGTGAAAGGATTCCCTCAGTTGCCTTATCCTTTTTGAAGTTGCCCAGAATATGAGCACGTCCTCTTTCTTCTCTCACAGTCTAAAGCCATGTGCATTTGTGTTTTCCCCACACTCCTGGGCAAAAAAAGCAGTGTGATCTTGCAGTCTGCATCAAAACCCTGTGTGTGACTTGGTAATTCTGTTTCAAAAGTTGAACAGAAATAATCGGGGATGAATTCAAATATTAATATACAAATAAAGGTCTTCAGATACTATTTTTAACAAAAATGGGAAATGATGTAAATGCTCTCAGAAAGGGATTGATTAGACAGATTATGGTATATCTATCTGATGGGTAAATTAAGGTAAGGTTGGACTGTTGTTACAAAGAGACCTATCAGTGATTTCATGGATTAATGAAGATTGAATTTTATTTTTTCCTTTACAGCAGAATTTTCAAGTTAGCTGGGAGTTTTACTCCATGTGGTCATTCAGGGACAGAGATTCTTTCTGTCTTATTTCTTCACCATCTCCTTGGGCATTATGGTCTCAGCTCGGTTGTAGGCACATCCGTATTTTGGCCACCAGTGATGGCATAATTATTACATCTAATAAGATGTTTGTTGTCCTCTATTATTTTTCTGTGACATTTGAAGGTGCTGGTAACTTGTTTATTAAACTTTCTTCTTCATGGGCTTCTGCTGATTTCTCTCCTGTCTCTGTAAATATTTGTTCTTTGTCTTTTTCACATTCTTTCCCTTTGCCTTACCTACAAAGGTTAGTGTTCTCCAGTATTCTATTCTGGCTGATTTTCATTTCATTTCAGCCCATGATGTTCTCAGCCAGGGCCCTTACTCATGATGATACCTTTCAAGTCCACATTTCTAGCCTGAAAACCTCCCCCCCCTTTTTTTTTGAGCACCAAGACCTGTACATACAGCACCTTTACTTAAATATTCTGCAGGATGTTCAAACTTAAGATACTTAAGACTTATTTATCTTTCTTCCTAAACTGGCTCTCCCACTGCATTGCCTCTCATAGCCACTAAATCAGAAACAGAAAGTCAACCTCAGAGATTTCCTTTCCTTCCTCCTCCAGTGAGAACCCTCACATTTTGTTAAATATTTCTCTTGAGGATTTTTGCTAGCATATGCCCTTTTCTGTCTTCATTTTCATAGTCTTAGTTCAAGCCAAGACTATTTTAAGAGCTTCCTTGGAGATCTATGCTTCTTTTAGGTTCCCTTCCAGTTGCACTTGTTGATTAAGAAGGTCATTGATTTTTTTTCTATTAATATTTAGGGGCAGCAGCTGTGTGTTTAAATTGTGTAAATCTGGTATAGTATTAAGTGCAATTCAACTTTTAATAACTAAATCATATTAATGATAATAAATTAAATGAAGAGAGCTGGTGAATAGAGATAAACAGATTAGTAATTATATTAATTAAATATTACCATAATATTCAAAGAATCCTGGGATAAAATTAAATATTATTTTTGTGAAAATTCTATTTTATTATCAATAATTATTATAGCCTTAAAAGTTATGCTTTCAAAACAGAGAGGATGTTGGTTAGTTTATCTTACATAAGATTCAGTTAATAAAGTTTGTTTCTCCTTATGTGTCTTCATGTTATTAGAGTGTTAATGTATGTTTGATTAAATTTTTGTTGTTGTTACTATAGTATTGTATTATATTTCTACCTCATAAAATGGATCAATATCTCTAAAGTGGTTTATCTATGCCTAAAAAAGAGGTGAAATAGTAATGATAGTAACTTAAATGCCGGAACTCAGAATAAATATCAATAATAAAGTGTCCCAGTATAAATAGAGGATGTATTGGGATACATGAATCTGTGTAAGTTTGAAGATTTTGCATAAAAAAGATAAAATGAAAATAGAAGATACATAATTAATATCTGCAGATTTGATTTTATTGGGTAGTCCTCTAATCCCTGGTATGTGATGTTATAAAACTTTGTCAAATACATGTAGCAGAAAACTACTGAGGCCTTTGCAATATTTTCAAAGTATGGTAACCACTCTGGTAAACCAATTACATTTTTTTTCTAAGGCAAAACCAAATAATTTTTATTGGGGGGCTTGAAATTGCTCTATTTTGCAACTAAAGGGAAAAATAGGACTTAAACAACAGATACCTCATTTAGAGGTATCTGGACTCTTTGAAATAAAAAGATAAAAAAAAAGATAGGTAAATGAGAGCCTGTGTAGCTTGTTGATTAAGAGCATGGGCTGCCTGGGTTCAAATCCCAGGCTTGTGTTTACCAGCTCTGTGTACTTTGTCAAACCACCTTATTTCTGTAGGCTTCAGCTTTCTTACCTACACAGAGGGAATATCAGTAATATGTCGTAGATACATTTGTTATGAGGATTATAGGAGCCAACATTTGCAAGCATTAAAACAGGGGTGTCAAACTCATTTTCACTGGGGGCCACATCAGCATCATGGTTGCTTTCAAAGGGCTGAAATAATTTTAGGACTGTATAAATGTAACTACTTCTTAGCTGTTAAGGAGTTGAAATTATATTCGGCATGCAATATCTGACTATTTAGTCAGGGGCACTGACCTCTTTTCCCTTAAATTGTCAAATTAAAAAAATGACAACAACCATCACAATATCTGTTTGGTGTGAATGAATCAAAATTATACCTATGTTTTTTTTTTAAAGTTTATTATTGTTATTCTGTTACAGTTGTCCCAATTTTTCCCCCTTTGTCCTTCTCTGCCCAGCCCATACTCCATCCCCACAGTCAATCCCCACACTGTTGTCCATGTCTGTGGGTCATTTATTCAAGTTATTTGAATCTCTTCCCCCCATTAGCCCCCTCTCCCCGCCCTTGTGATCACTGTCAGTCTGTTCTGTGTTTCCATGCCTCTTGTCCTGTTTTATTGTTAGTTTATTTTTGTTCATTAGGTTCCTCTTGTAGGTGAGATCATAGGTGAGTCTTTCACTGCCTGGCTTATTTCACTTAGCATAGTATTATTCAATTCCATTGATGCTGTTGTGAAGGGTAGGAGTTCCTTCTTTCTTTTTGCTGCATAGTATTTCATTGTGTTAATGTACCACAGTTTTTTGATCCACTCATTTACTGATGGGCACTTAGGCTGTTTCCAACACTTGGCTATTGTAAATAGCACTATGAACATAGGGATGCATAGGTTCTTTTGAATTGGTATTTCAGGATTTTTAGGGTGTATTTCCAGCAGTGGAATCACTGAGTCAAAAGGCAGTTCCATTTTTAGTTTTTTTTGAGGAAATTCCAAACTGTTTTCCACAATGGCTGCACCAGTCTGTTTTTCCATCAACAGTGTACTAGGGTTCCTTTCCTCTACAACCTTACTAGCACTTCTTGTTTGTTAATTTATTAATGATGACCATTCTGACAGGTGTGAGGTGATATCTCATTGTGGTTTTAATTTTCATTTCTCTGATGGCTAGTGACATTGAACATCTTTTCATGTGTCTCTGGATCCTCTGTATGTCCTCCTTGGAGAAGTGTCTCTTCAGGTTCTTTGTCCATTTTTTTTTTTATTGGATTGTTTGTCTTCCTGGTGATGTGTCGTATGAGTTCTTCATATATATTTTGGAGATCAAATCCTTTTCCGATATATCACTGGCAAATATATTCTACTATACGGTCAGTTCCCTTTTCATTTTAATGATGTTTTCTTTAGCTGTGCAGAAGCTTTTTAGTTTGATGGAGTCCTATTTGTTTATTTTTTCCTTTGTTTTCCTTGCCCTAGGAGATATATTGGCAAAAATATTGCTATGTGGTATATCTGAAATTTTACTGCCTATGCTTTCCTCTAGTACTTTTATGGTGTTATGACTTATATTTAAGTCTTTTATCCACAAAATTATGCCTATATTTTTGTCAGATTGGCAAAAATATATTTTTTGGTGTGCCAAGATTTTTAGTTATTAGTTTATGTGTGCTGTGAGATGAAAAAGGTTGAAAGTTGCTACTATAAAACAAAGGGTACTGATGGTTAAAATTATAATTAATATATATGAAACTATTAAAGATAATAAATGTGAAGAGAAGGAACTTTGTGTGCAAAGTTTATGAGGAATGAAGGATTTTTGTTGTTGTTAAAGAGTCATTTTGTCCTAAATCAAAGGAAAAAAAAGATCACTGGTTATTCCAGTATGGGAAAGAGGAAAATAACAGGATAAAACCTGAATGAATAAAGAGAGCTATCGAAAGTTTGAAGAAGAGAATTTTTTATGTGATAAAGTTGGCTAAAATTGAATGGATTTATTCATTAAGTTTTTTTTTTTTTTAAATGAACCCAATGTGTGCTGATGTAAAATTAGAGTTAGGTTTTTTCTCTCTGTTATAATAACAAAGATTTCTTGGATTATTGTTCTGTTCTTTTTTTAATTTTTAAAAAATTATTTTCAATTACAGTTCACATGCACTAGTATATTAGTTTCAGGTGTACAACATAGTGATTAGACATTTATAAGTTATCTCGATAAGTCTAGTATCCATCTGATAACATGCATAGTTATTATAATAATATTGACTATATACCCTATGGTATATTCTACATCCCCCATAACTATTTTTATAACTGGCAGTTTGTACTCCTTAATTTTTTTCACCCATTTTCTCCAAACTTCCTCCTATCTGGCCACCATAATTTTTCCTCTACGAGTTTGTTTTAGTTTTGTGTATTCATTTATTTTGTTTTTTAGATTCCACTTATAAGTAAAATAATATAGTATTTGTCTTTCTGTGATTTATTTTACTTACCATAATATCTTTTATGTCCATCTATGTTGTTGTAAATTGTAAGATTTCTTTTTTTTAATTAAATTTTATTTTAATTGTTGTTCTTATACAGTTTTCTGTTTTCTACTCCCATCCCGTTTTCTTTTATAGCTGATAGATATTTCAAAGTATATATACACCACATCTTAGGTCTGTTCTTAGTAAGAGATTGTAAAAGATTTAAAATAATCTGCCTAGGACAAAAAGGAGCCTATATTTTATCTAAATAATTTTCTGTGTTTTATGTTGTCTGTATCATATCTGTTTAAGAGAACCAAAGTATTGTCTTAACAGTAATCTATAATCCTATTTAATAAAGTGCTCAAACTTGTTAACATTTTGACAACTTCCTCAAATCAAATCTTAAATGAAATCTTGATTTAAAACTGAAATTGATATTTCCCAGAGAACCCCTGGAAAATCTCAAAGCTCTATTATATCACTTTATAAAAAACTAATATTAAAAATAATTTTGTTTAGTTGATATGTTAAATTGCATGGGGAACATTGTCAAATAAGAAGTGATGCTTAACCTTTCCTAGGTTGTATTTGTATGCCTAAATATTATTAATATAGGTATTTCAAAAATTGTATGAAGCTAACAGAAATTTGCCAGAACCTTTTTTGTCTGTGACATGTCCTGGTGTAATCTTACCTGTTATAATTCTAGTTATTTAAGCATTGTATATTATAGAAATAATCAAATCCCTCATCAATTGCTTCATTTTTATAATGAACTGTCCTCAGATCTTTAACCATGGCTATTTTATGTCTTTTATCATCCATGGATAGTTTTTGTTACACTCTGATTTTTCCCTGAAAGCTCTCAAAATCAGCTACAGAAAAGAGTGCTTTGTCTTCAACAAAAAGAGTGACTATTTCAGAGATCCATGGAAAGGACTTTGACAGGTACTCAGGTACATACAGGCTTCTGAAGGCAGTAGATCTCAGTATATAAGATTGCTTAATATAATTGTTGGTTTAATGGGGTAAGAAAGATATGTGAGGGCTTTTTTGGTCATTTTAATACATTAAATGGTGCTAGGACAAAAAGTTAATTACATGAAGCTGAACTAATGAGTGATTATGATTTTTATGGTTATTGTTTTGGAAGATTGCTGATTATTTAATGATTTATTTAAGGAATCCCATTTCTCTTTCCCCAAGCTGTCTATAACTCATGACAGTTTAGTAGATTTGTACTTTAGTAAATAGAAATAAATTTTTCCCCTATTGATCTCTTCAGAATTCAGAAACTTTTGAGTATTCTTGTTTTTGTGGCAACCAAATTATTTGTAAAGTTCAAT
Organism: Anoura caudifer; assembly: GCA_004027475.1. Classification (NCBI taxonomy): domain Eukaryota; kingdom Metazoa; phylum Chordata; class Mammalia; order Chiroptera; family Phyllostomidae; genus Anoura; species Anoura caudifer. The sequence goes on along the minus strand of PVKU01012778.1, from coordinate 23,670 downwards.
AAGATTCTGTCTTTCTTGTAACAAGACATAACTGAAAAAATTGGTTGTATAACCAAGGCTTTGACTGGGAGGTCATATTTGAGAACAATGTATAGAATCAGAAATTATCAGACAGTTAAGGAACTAAGGTTGACTTCATAGAGCTAATGCTTACAAAGCCCTTTTGGAAAAAAAAAAGAAAACAGTCTTATACTTGGGTTCTTGGTTTTACCAATGAGTATGGACATTCACTTTCTGGCGAGCCCAAAAACTTTAAGGGTATTTTGGGAAACTTGAGTAGAAGAGTTCACCCAAATATATGCAGGCTCAATCTAGTGTTGAGTTCTTGGCTTGGTTTCCTATTGAAAAGTTTTAAGAAGTCTTATCTGTGATTCTTTATTAAAAGTTGCAGGAAAGCAAACTCAAAAGACCTAAGTGGTCAATTACCATTCTTGCTGCACTTAAGTAAATAATTAGGCCAACTCTAATGACACCAGATTTATTTTGTAAACACTAATAAAAAAGGAGGGAGATGCTAGAGAAACATTTTATGTTTCTGTAGAAAACTATAGTGTGCCCCTGTAGGTTATTAAATTCCAGTTCTATTTACTGTCTTGAACATTTTATCAATTCTAATTTCCTTCAATATTTGGCTACAACTCTTGAAAATGTTTTGAATTTTTTTCTCTCCTTCTGATTTGGCATCACTGAGAAATAAAACTGCCTTTTTCTGAAGCCTGCAAGCTGAAACTGGATGACCTGATATAAACTTCAAAGAAATCACCATAATAGATCATATATAGTCAGCCTTATGCCTGCTGTTGTGTGGGCCATTCAGAAAATTCTCTAACACATCTGATGCCATCACCAAGGACATTCAAAAATGTGAAAGATGCTTCTACCCCAACATAAAGAAATCTTTTAACTGTTGGCCCTCTGGACTCATACACTAGGCTTAAAGTCAGCTCCATCCATTAATCTTTATTTTATTTTCTAATCATTTTATTTTTATTCTAATCTTTTTTTCATAGATATTCCCCTCACTAAATGTCTGATTGCTCACACTACCTATCCATATCCTCTACTACCAAGTCTCAGTTGTTGGTTTAGTTGGTCCTTAATGAACAAAGGGTAACATAATGAGAAATGGACTTACATGGATCAAAGGAAAGGCAAATGCCTCTTACCTTGAATGAGAGGACAGATTGACAAAGACTCTCTTCTTAACTAAACTTTAGTGAGATTCTACTAAACCCTTTTCTGGAGTTGGTCCCATCCTTGCCAGACCTGCATAGTCCAGTTTTAGCAAGCATCTTTCCTAATCAAGCTTAGAGAGAATCCCCACCCTTGATTTCTAATCACCCTCAGTATCTGATCAAATTCCATACTCTCCTTCATTCCCCAGATTATATCTGATCACCTTGGCCTGCCTGCAGCAAGAATCCTGTTTGTTTAACCAAAATTCCCTCTATCCCCAATGTTTCCTCTTAGTAATTTTCCTTCCATTGATCCCTACTTTTTTCCTTGGCTATAAATCCCCACTTATTCTTGCTGTATTTGTTACTGAGCCCAGTTCTATACTGAGGCCTCTTTCTCCCTATTGTAGTCATCTCTGAATAAAATCTGTTTTTACCACTTTATTGTCCATCTTTTTTTTAAAAAAATAATATCAACAGTATACAATTTGGAAGAACAATTATCATATGTGTACAACTGACAGATATTTCAACTTGCAGTTGGATAAAGCCAGTGATATACAAAATGTGAATTGTGTACATGTAGAATGCTTGGGAGGGAATGTCAGTTGTCAATGCTCTGTCCTACTTATTATTGAAGACCCAGGTTATGGGAAAGATAGTTTGGGATCAGGGTTGATGAAACACAGTTGTGTGAAAAGGAAGGCAGTGCATTGATAAATAAAGGAGGTGGCCTCCAGTGGTAACTTATATTGTTGTATTTATAGAAAACAGTTGGTGGTCATAAATATTCCATTTGGTTTTGGTTTATTGTTCAAAGAACTACTAATAATTATTAATGTTGTAAGTTGTAGCTTTTGAGTACATTCCTGCCTTTTTGATGAATTATGTGAAGAATGGGGCAGCAAGTATAAGTCTGGTTATGAGGAAAAAAGATGCTCATATGAAATTTTAAAATGAGAGATAAAAATATTTGTTTCATTTTAAATATATTTTATTGATTATGCTGTTACAGTTGTCCCATTTCTTTTCTCCACTTTATTCCCCTCTGCCCTGAACATCCCTTCCAATCAGCATTCTCCCCCATTAGTTCATGTTCACAGGTCATACATATAAAGTCTTTGGCTTCTCCATTTCCTATACTATTCTTAACCTCCCTCTGTCTACCTTGTACGTGCCATTTATGTTTCTTATTCCCTGTACCTTTTCCCCATTCTCCCCTCTCCCCCTCCCCACTGTTAACCCACCATGTGATCTCTATTTCTGTGATTCTGTTCCTGTTATAGATCTTTGCTTAGTTTGCTTTTGTTTTTCTTTTCAGTTGTTGATAGTTGTGAGTTTGTTGTCATTTTGTTGTTCATAGTTTTTATCTTTTTCTTAGATAAGCCCTGTAACATTTCATAGAAGGGCTTGGTTATGATGAACCCCTTTACCTTGGCCTTATCTGGGAAGCACTTTATCTGCCCTTCCATTCTAAATGGATAGAGTATGCTTGGATGTAGGTCCTTGCCTTTATGCCTTTGAATACTTCTTTCCAGCCACTTCTTGACTGCAAGGTTTCTTTTGAGAAATTTGCTGGTAGTCTTATGGAAAGAAGTGGCTACCTATAGCCACTATAGCCACTATAAAGACTACCTTTATAGGTAACTCTCTCCTTTTCTCTTGCTTCTTTTAAGATTCTCTCCTTATCTTTAATCTTAGGTAGTGTAACGATGATGTGCCTTGGTGCATGCTTCTTTGGGTCCAACTTTTTGGGGACTCTAAGCTTCCTGGACTTCCTGGAAGTCTATTTCCTTTGCCAGATTGGGGAAGTTCTCCTTCATTGTTCAAATTATTGTTCAAATAAGTTTCAATTTCTTGCTCTTTCTCTTCTCCTTCTGGCACCCCTGTGATTCAGATGTTGGAATGTTTCAAGTTGTCCCAGAAGTTCCCAAGCCTCTCCTCATTTTTAAAAAATTCTTGTTTCTTCATTCTGGTCTGGTTGAATGTTTATTTCTTCCTTCTGTGCCAGATCATCGATTTGAGTCCTGGTTTCCTTCCTTTCACTGTTGTTCCCTGTATATTTTCCTTTATATCACTTTTCATAGCCTTCACTCTTTTCTCTATTCTGCAACCATACTCAACAATTTCTTTGAACATCCTGATTACCAGTGTTTAGAACTCTGCATCTGATAGATTGGCTATCTCTTCATTGTTAGTTCTATTTTTGGAGTTTTGATCTTTTCTTTCATCTGGGCCATATTTCTTTGTCTTGGTGTATCTGTTATGTGGTAAGGGGTGGAGCTTTAGGGTTTGGCCAGGGTGAGGCAACCCACTTTGCTGCATTGTGATGCTGTGTGTAGGGGAAGGGTCAGAGTGGGCACAATGACACTGCTCAGCTCTTGCCCTCTTTCAGTCACTTCCCTGCTACCCACAAGCAGATTTGGCCCTTCTGGTGCTGATTCCTCAGTGAGTGGGTTTGTGTACATTCTAGGACCCCATGGGTCTCTTCAATGAACTCTCCTGTGAGGCTGGGAGTTTCTCCCACCACCACAGCCCCCACAGGATTTTACAGCCAGAGGCTTTGAGGCTTTATTTCCCTGTGCTGGAACCCTGGATTGCATGATCTCTCTTGTTCCCCAGTTGTTCCTTCCAGTTTATTTGCACACAAATGTGGGATTGCCTGCTCCACCAGCTGCCACCTTGCTGCAAGTCTTCTCTGCCCTGGCTGCCTGTCTCCCCACTTCCTGCCAGTCTGAATTAATGTTTCTTCTTTAATTCCTTGGTTGTCCCATACAGTTTGATTTTCTGGCATTTCTGGTTATTTTTTGTTTTTAAGTTATTTGTTGTCCTTCTTTTGGTTGTGTGCATAGGCAAAGTGTATCTATCTATACCTCCAGCTTGGCCAGAAGTCAGATGAAAATATATTTTCATAATGCTGATAATTCTAATAAGACCTTTTTTGTAACTTACCTGACTGTCACATCATAGTAGCATATTTATTCAATAATTTGCAGATAAGAAATTATCACTTCTTATAAGAAAACTGAACTGTGGTATAAATGATAAATGGTTAAACTTTGATACTTTCCAATACCAATATTTCATTTTTTGAGTATATATGATTTATTGTCTCATATGTTTAAAAGTCACATTACTCCAAATGCAATAATATATACATAATGCTTCAGGAAAAAATGAAGAAACATCTTTTAGAACTAAATATGACTAGAGTTCCTGGCCAGGTAGCTCAGTTGGTTAGAGAGTCATCCTGATATGCCCAGGCTGCAGGTTCAATCCCTGCTCAGGGCACATGTCAGAATCAACCAATGAGTGCATAAAGATGTGGAACAACAAATGGATGTTTCCCCCTCTCTCTCCTCTTCCTTCCTCTCTCTAAAACAAGCAAAATAAATAAATGCAACTAGAGAATGGATTAAGAATCCTTAATTCTTTCTCCCCAGTTGAAAGCTTTAACCTTTTGTTTCGTTTGTGACATGCTTATCAATTTAATGAATTATGGAGTTCTGAAACTCATCATCAGTGAGAAGTCTTCATAATTTCTAGGTTGAAAAGGTCCAAATACCCAGAATTTTTTGGAAAAGACACCAAATATTTGTTGTCATCCAACAATCTTTAATTGGGAAACAGGACTTTGTACTTTGGTAAAAGTAGTAAGAATAGAATTTGGTTGGATTTTGAATTCAAGATTTTCTAGTTCCAAGTCTTTATCATTGAGCCAGTCACTGGCAGCTTGGTAAGAGCACAAAAAAAATCCAGTATCTTTCACTGATAGAGAATATTTAACAACAATAATAATAATAAGTATATTGATACTTGGTTGAATTGGCTATGTGGGCCCAAAGACAATTTAAGTGACTGGTAACCTGTCACCTTTAATCACTGAGATACCTCAAAATTTCATGCTCACCTGAGAGTGTCATAGTTAATTAATAGCATTATCTTCCCTATGGCAACATTTGCACGATTCATAAATACTTTAAAAAGTTGCCATTCATAGTCAGTTTAAAAGTTATATTAAAAGGCTTTTTAAGCATAGCATTTTAATGTATTTTAAAATTCTAGTTTTATATGGCTTTCTTTAATATGTCTTAACATTACATTACTATTTGTTAAAAATAAATGAAAATTCAAGTTTGAGTATTTCTGTAAAACATTTAAAAATATGGCATGTTTTAGAATGTAATGTTTGGCTTGTTTTAATTATATGACCTTACAGCTGTTGTGTGCAGGACAGAGCTATTTTTCTTTTAAATTTATTAGTGGCTTCTGAGTGAAAGGTTAATAAAATTTGTTAAGAAGTGAGTAGTTTCACACATTCAAATATTATTAATCCAGTTCATTCTGATGGACAGCTTGTTAATTAGACGTAGCAGTGAGCTGAAGCTACATGCATTTGTTCTGAATAAATATTCTTTTCAAGAGTATCTTCCAGGTAACTGTAACAAAATAGAATTAAGCTCATTCATGTAAAAATTTATTTTGCTTTAGTATTTACATATCTTTTTCTTATCTCCCTGTGAAACAGGTACTACATAATATTATTTTAAAGTTGATATTTTAGTAATGGTAATAAACATTGAATTTTTTTGTTGACCAATGTAACTTGCCTACATTCAATGAATGCTTACTATTTATGTGATTCTATATTTGTATTTAGGAATACACAACATGTAGAGAATAAGCCACACCTTTGACACTTAGTATTTCTACTTGTCTAATGTATCAGAGTGTGACTCATATAGGTATTTGTTTCAAAATTATCTTTATTAGATTAATTAAGAATATTATTAATATATGTTGCTTTTTATTACAGAAGAAAATACTCAGGAAACATCACAGGTGAAGAAAAATTTGAATGAAAAAGTTTCTCTCTATAGAGGTGACATCACATTGCTAGAGGTAGATGCTATAGTTAATGCAGGTGAGTAGTTCATTGTTTGTGATGTATTTGTTTTACAAGTATTTATTATTTAAGAATATTTTTTCATAAACAGGAATATAAGTATTTTAGAAAAAAGTATAGTTCCTGGCATAGAAATGTCTTAATTTATTTCCCTTGTTGATTAAAAACATTGAGGATTTATTTTTGTGTATGTGCCACAGTTAATGTGCCAACTCTACATATTATCTGTGCCAAGTTGAGACCAGTTGGACCAATGGAAAAGCAATAGATGGTTACAGAGGGTTCTTTAGAAAGAAATTTAACAGCTATATTAGTGCTGGTTTTATGCTTAACAATTGTCCAACATAAAAACAATTTATCAACCTTTTTTCTTTAGAATAGCTTATAAAGAGATGATTGAATTACACTGGACAAAAGTAAAATATAAAGAAATTTTGTTTGTGATTCTCAAATCTCAGTTCTTTGGTTTCAACTTTTCATGTTAGTGATGAAATGCTTTATTTTTATTATTGGAACAATTATGTAAATAATGTCATGGTTGAACCTGGAATAATAACTGTTATTTGTGGTGCTCTGGATTTCCTATGTATTTTAGTATGTGGCTAAAAAAATATGTCACAGTTGTGATTCTATAAAAATAAATCTTGATTTCATCAAAAGTTATTTTTCTAAGGGGAAGAGGACTATTGCAATAAGAGAAGGAAGAATTTTGCAATAGGAAGAACCACTTTAACCATGCGATTTAACAAGCACCTCAAAGGTCAAACAAAATAGGGCTTTTTTTTTTTCCTAGAGAAGAGTAAGAAGGCAAAAAAGAATTGGATGTGGAGCAGTGGGTTGATTGAGTGGTATGATCAGACAGTTGATCAGGGAACATTTTCTCCTGAGGTAAACTGATTCTTGAGAGAGGTCATTGAGGAGCAGTTCTTCACTTTCCATTGTCAAGGATGGGCCAAAGCTCAATAGCTTGGAAGAAACCTGACTAAAATTTGATCAAGTCTAGACATTGACCAACCAGAGCAGTTGTTAGGGACAAATAGTTCAGCTAATTATTTGAGTCAAAGAATGGAAATTTGTAGGGTCTGGGCCTTGGCTTTGTCATAGGTTACAAGCAGTTGGTTGTCCATGAGTTTTATCTAAGCCCTGTGGGGATGAGTGGTAGGGGTTAATTTCTTGAATGTTCCTATTTTCCAGGGGTACAGGATTCAGGTAAAGTCCAAGTTTTTCTTAAGTTTCTCCCTGGCAATGATTAAATTCACACATTGTAGTAGGAACATCCTTGGTAGGTAAACAGAAGGGTCTCATGAAGAACTGGAATATTGTTCATGATGGAGTATTATAACATAGTTCTGACAACTTCACAGGAAGTCTGAAAATCTAATCAGCTTTTCTTCCCTCAGACTGGGCTCTCAGTTACTTTGTACTGTATCTGCTTTGCCATAATCAGAGCTCAGGTTTTTTTTTTCTTTCTGTTCCTCTGATATCTCTGTACTTCCTTTCTCCTCTACTACCTCTCTAAAATATAAACTATTTGAGAGGATCTTCCAGTGATTTAATGTCCACCCAATATGAATCACTCCTTTTGGATAGAATTCCATCTTCAGATTCCTTCACAGAGTACAAGTGTCTCTCATATCTAGTCTCTGCAGACTCTTCATTTGTTGCATGGGGATCAGGATGCTTTCCTCTGGTCTGTGGGGCCTGTGGAGGAGAAAGGCTCTTAGAAAGTTCATGAACTCTTCTCAAGTAGAGAGATTTAATCAGATATCACTGCAGTTATTAAGTTGTCAGTGATTTATTATGCCATACATTTGAGCTTTAATGTAAAAATTATTTTTATTTTTAAAAAATTTATTGGAGTGACATTGGTTAACAAAATTATGTAGGATTCAAGTATACATTTCTATGAAACATCATCTGTATACTGCATTGTGTGTTTACCAAAGTTAAAATTTTCTGTTACAATATATTTGACATCTTTTACCCTTTACTACCCTCCTTTTTCCCTCTGGTAACCACCATGCTGTTGTCTATGTCTATGAGTTTTTGTTTGTTTTGCTTGTTTGTTCATTTGTTGCTTTCAGTTTTATATCCCACATGAGTGAAATCACATGGTTCTTGACCTTTTTGTCTGACTTCTTGATTTTTTTCCTTTGTATTGAATTTATTGAGGTGACACTGGTTAACAAAATTACACATGCTTCAGGTGCACAATTCCACAACACATCATCTGTAACCTATACTGTGTGTTCATCACCCCAAGTCAAGTCTCTGTTCATCTCCATTTTCTGTCTGACTTATTTCACTTAGCCTGATATTCTTAAGGTCTTTAAAAGCTTGTGTGTGTGTGTGTGTGTGTGTGTGTGTGTGTGTGAGTGTATAAAACAAACTTTTTGTATATATTTGTAATTTTTAGCTGTTGATTCTAGTTTTTTCCTGTGGAGCACAACTGATGATGTGTACTTTCTTCTTAGATACCTGAAGACCACTTTCATGAGTTGTCTGTTTCTTATTATTAGTGTAATACTGAGTTGCCACATTAGTACACTAAATAATAGCAGTAATTACAGTTTTTCTTGAAGTTTTTAAATGTATATCCATTTATCTCTGACATGAGGCTACAGACTTTCATTTTTAATGTTAACCCCTACAGTTTATCTCCCTCATGAGGTTATAGTTTTCCATTTTTTATGTTAGCTCCTACAGTGATGTCCTGCCCTTATGTTCTTAATAAACACTTAATACTGTATATTTGTTAAAATGAAGCACATACAATTGAATATGTAGCATCTTTGACCAATAGCACATTCATCATTGGGGACTTGACACAATGAGCCAGTTTGATTCTGATTATTAAAAATGATTTATATTTGACCTATCAATGACAATGAAAAATAATTTTTGCTGGGTTTTTTATTGAAATAAAATGGTGTGAAACAGGAAAACATCACAAACATGAAAACATTCCATTATTATTTTGATTCTTTGTCCTTGCCTGTATGTGTAATTTTTTTATAGCTGTCACATTGTGTACAAGAGTTTGATGAATCAATATGAAGGCAAGAAGCAGCTATCACTTGCTCCCAAAAACTATCTGGCAGGCATCTTTAGCCCACCTCTCTGGCTGTGATGATTATAATTTGGCCATATTCTGTATCTCACAAGGACAGCCTCATCAGGAAGTTCCTGGGTAAATGGAAAAGAGATGCCAAATATACAGTGTGATGACTACTTACAGATCTCTGCTATGCAGTTTGCTTGCCTGGTGTGTAAGGAGAGGAACAGCTGTTAACTTTTCAGATGAACAAGGCAACATGGCAGGAAACTCCAGGGCTGCTTCTGGTGAGAAGGGAAGAGATGTAGTGCCTATAGTGAAGGTACCAAAGCAGCCCAGTCATCACTTCTATCAGACTTCTAAATTCTGTTTCTATGTCCATGTTATACATTGGAATGCCTGATCTTATTCGCCATGAATGAAATAACTCAATATTTTAATTATTTTCCTAATACAATGTATTTTGAATTTCCTTAGATTTCTTTAAATGTAATCCAAGGTGAGCCTTCTATATATTGTATTCTTCCCTGTAGAAAATAGTGCATATTTAATATATTTTAATAAAACAGATACTGTAGGCAGTAGGGTACACAGGGCAGTGGCACAAGTTTTAGAGCCAGGCAGGCCCAAGTTCAAATTCAAGTTCTCATACCAGCGATTTTTTTTTTGTTTAAACTTTTATATTGAAATAATGATAGGAAATTGCAAAAATAGTACAGAGTTTTCTACCCTTCACCTTCAGCATGTAAGCCTCCCTGAAATGTGATATCATATAATTATAATACAATATTAAAACCAGGAAATTGACATTGGTACATTACTATTATTAACTAGACTATAGATCTTATTCAGTTTTCACCATTGTTAACTTACATTTGTGTGTGTATGTGTAGTTTTGTGCAGTTTTGTTCCATGTATGGATTCATGTAACTACTACCACAAAAAAAGATGCAGAACTGCTCCATGAGGAAAGAAGTCTCTTATGCTAACCTTTGTATTGTCATCCACTTCTCTACCACTTCCTGTTCTTTATGTCTATAGTTTTGTCATTTGAGATTGTTATATAAATGCAATCATACAGCATGTAAATTTTTGAGATTGAATTTTTACTAAACATAAAGCCCTTGAGATCCATTCCGATTGTTATATGTATCAATAATTCATTCCTATTTATTCTGAGTAGGAGTCTATTGCATGTGTGTATCAAAGTTTGTTCAGGCATTCACCCATTGAAGGACATTTTGATTCTCTTCAGTATTTTGCTATAACTAAAAGAGTTGCTATGAAGATTCATATACAGGTTTTTGTGTGTAGTAGTAGCATGTAGGATGATCTGTTTAGTGTGACTAGGCCCTTATATGATTTTGTACTAAGCCTATCGATCAGAGAATTTTGTTCTTTGCTAGAGCTTGGGGAGAATACATCAATCTAATTTATAGTTCAGTATTATATTCTTAGAGACAATTTCACTTGTACCATAATCACAGAAAAATATTTTGTAGGAGATAAGGTTTTTATTCATTTGTGAATTATGGGCTATGTAATGAAAAAGTGGTTAACTTTCCTACTCTCATGGGCTGGCTTTAGCTAACAATTAATTCATTTGTCATAAAAAGAATTTCAAAATGGAAATTGAGAAAGGTTGATTTGTTTATTTCAATTAATCCTGTACCCAACCCACCATGCCAAGGACAGGTACATTTACTTTGTAGTTATTCATAGGTCAAGTTGTAATATATGTAAGATACACATGACAAATCAAATTTTATAGCATTTCATGTTGAGCAATCCATTTTAAGGCTTGTGTAAGTGAAGAAATATTGAAGTGAAAAAATATAAATGCTGTTTTCTAGTAGCTGAGAAGGTGGAGTCTGTTGTGTGTAGTTCTTTATTGGGATTATAAAAATATAAATGTAATACATTTTCCTCCCGCAGATAGCAGCACTTAGAAACAAACAAACTATCATACTATAAAGGTACTACTATTAGTACTACCACTACTACAGTTCTTCTTTTGGAAAGACCAAAAACAGAGAAAACAGTTTTAGAACTGATAGTTTCAAACCTACATTTGTGAAAAAAAGACAATGTCAGGAAAAAGCCAAATGAGGTCTCTTCCTATATGTGAGCTATCCCACAAAGCCTATCATTTTGCTGAACATAGATATAAAAATAATCCTGTAGTGTAGGATTTTTAATCTTATTGTTATTACAGTTGGTATTCAATATTATTCTGTATTATTTTAAGGTATACAGCATTGTGGTTAAATGATCATATACTTTATAAAGTAGTCCCATCAATATTTTCAGTATCCATCTGGTACCATACAGTTATTACAATATTATTGACTGCATTCCCTATGCTGTAGTTTTATGGTATTTGTCTTTCTGTCTCTGACTTACTTACCCTTTAGGTCCCTCCATGCTGTTGCAAATGGTAAGATTTCATTATGGTTTTTTCATGGCCAAGTAATATTCCATTGTATATGTACCACTGCTTTTTTATCCACTTGTGTACTAATGGGCACTTGTTTTGCTTCTATATCTTGGCTATTGTAAATAATATTGCAATGAATATAGTGGTGCATATCTCTTTTCAAGATAGTATTTTGGCTTTCTTTGGATATATACCCAGAAGTAGAATCACTGGGTCATAATGCAGTTCCATTTGTATTTGTTTGAGGAAGCTGCATACTGTGCTTCATAGTGGCTGTACCAATCTGCATTCCCACCAACAATGCATGAAGACTCCATTTTCTCCACATCCTCGCTAACTGGTGTGAAGTGATACCTCATTGTGGTTTTAATGTACATTTCTCTGATAATTAGTGGTGTTGAGCATCTTTTCACATGTCTATTGGCCATCTGTGTGTCCTCTTTGGAGAAGTGTCTATTCAGATTTCTCTGCTCATTTTTTAAATTGGATTGTTTGTTTTTTGGTGTAGAGTTACATGTTCTCTCATTCAGTAAGTTGTCTTTCTGTTTTGTTGATGGTTTCCTTTGCTGTGCAAAACTTTTTAGTTTGTAGTTCCTTTTGTTCATTTTTTGTTTTCCCCTTGCTCAAGGAGATAGAGCACAAAAATATTGCCGAGAAAAGTGTCAGGGGCTACAGACTATGTTGTCTTCTAGAAGTTTTGTGGTTTCAAGTTTTACATTTAAGTCTTTAATCCATTTTGAGTTTATTCTTATATATGGTATATGAAGGTGGTCTAGTTTCATTTTTTTGTATCTATCTGTTCAATTTTCCTAACAGCATTTATTGATTAGTCTATCTTTACCCTATTTTATGTTTTTGCCTCCTTTGTCATATATTAATTGACCATATAGGGTTTAGTTCTTACCTTTCTAGTCTCTTCCATTGGTGTATGTGTCTGTTTTTATGATAGTATAATGCTACTTTGATTACTATGGCCTTGTAGTATAGTTTGATATTAGGTACTATGATACCTTTAACTTTTTTTTCTCTCCCTCAAGAGTGCTGTGGCTATTTGGTGTGTTTTTATAGTTCCATATAAATTTTTGGATTATTTGTTCTAGTTCTGTGATAAACGCTTTTGGTATTTTGATAGTAATTGCTTTGAATCTATAGATTGATTTGGGTAGTATGGACATTTTAATGATATTAATTTTTCTTAACCATGAGCACTGTACAAACTTCCATTTATTTGTATCTTTTTCATTTTCTGTCTTAATGTCTTATAATTTTCCAAGTACAGGTCTTTTACCTCCTTGGTTAAATTTATTCCTAGGTATTTTATTATTTTATTGATGCAATTGTAAGTGGGATTGTTTTCTTAGTTTCTCTTTCTGATAGGTCATTATTGGTATATAAAATGCAACTGATTTCTGAATATCTATTTTGCATCCTGCTCCTTTACTAAAACTTTTAAATCAAATCTACTGTTTTTTTCTTGGAATCTTCAGGGTTCTCTGTATATAGTATCATGTCCTCTGCAACTAATGACAGTTTGCTTCTTCCTTTACAATTTGAATGCCTCTTATTTCTTTTTCTTCTCCGATTGCTGTGGCAGGACTTCCAAAATTATGTTGATTGCTAGGACCTCCAATACTATGTTGAATGAGAGTGTTAAACGTGGACATTCCTGTGTTGTTCCTGATCTTAAGGAAATGCTTTTAGTTTTTCCCAGTGAGCATGGCTGCAGTCTTAAAGGCGCATTCAGAATAGGGTTATGTCAATAGTTTGCTCTTACATCATAGATATTAAAAGAGATAAGACTTATTTAATATCTTATAGTATTGGTAATTTAAAAATGTATAAACTTTATTTTTCAGTATATAATATTAATGCATATTCATTGAGAAAACTGACAAATACAGAAGGGCATAAATAAATAAGATGTGTCAAATTTTTATCCAGAAATAACCAGTATTAAAACTTGTTTTATATCTTACAGTCTTTAAAATGTATATGTAGACAATACCATATGTGCAAAAGTACTATATGTGCTATATTTATGTTGTAACCTGCTTCCCCCATATAGATCTTATTTTCTATATCTTTAAATGTTAAGAATATTATTTTACATAATTATTATTCCAGTTCTTTTATTTTCATAAATAAAACTGTAATGAGTGTGCCAATACTGAAATATTAATGAATATCTCCGATTATTTTTCCAAAATATATTACTTAGAAGGAATTACTAGATAAAAGGGTATAATATTTTTAAGAAATGATTTTTATATCCATTGCTTCTTACAGTGTTACAATATATTTTATCAAGGGTGATATATAGGTGCAAATTCTTGTAAATACTAGGTTACATCATTATACAATCAAACCTGCTAGTTTAATAGTGATTAATGTTATCTATTTTTTATTGTTCATGATATTAAGTGCTTTTTTATATTTATTGGGCATTTGTGTGTTTTTTTTTAAGTTTTATGTTTATATTCCTAATCAAGTTTTCTATTAGATATTGTCCTTTTAAATTGGGGAGAGCTTATTTATATATTAATAACAGCAACCTTTGCTACATACATTGCTAATATTTCTTCTAATTTGACATTTACTTTTCAAATATGTTGATGGTATATCATCATATTTTTCATGTGTTCTTATTGGCATTCTTTGGTATTGAATTTAGAATGGTCTTTGCCACTCTAAAGTTAGACAAATAGTCTCTAACTATTGGGGCATAAATTTTGCCCCAATTTTTAATGGTTAATTTGTATTGAACTTCATATAGAATTTATGCTCCTGAAAGGTCTGAAGTACTGAATCATATTTTAAAATTATTGTGGCTTTCATACATGCATTATAATTGGGGATTGTGTATCTGCTTCCCCAACCTCTGCCATTTGTCTGCCATTTTAAATATTTTTTTGGATAATCTTGACCTTTTATTCTGTCAGATAAAATTTAGAATTATTTTGTCAGGTTCAAAATCAGAAAAAATAACAAATAACCACTAGAACAACAAAATTTCAGAAATATCAATGGAATTTTAATTAGAAATTTAGGTTATTCAGGGAGTTATGACATTTTTAACATATTGAGTTTTTCTATCTATAAATGTGCTGGTTATTAGATTTATTTCAATCTCTATCCTCAAAATTTCTCAGTGGAGTTTTTTAGTTTTCTGCATATGGACTTAAATAGTTGTTTTATCCAATCAAGCTTATAATTTTGTTGCTATTATGAATGGTCTCTATTTTTTCTATTTTTATTTTATCAGATTATTTTTGGTAATATAGAAAAGCTATTAATTTAATAATTATCTACCTTGCTGATATTAATTTTAAACCCTAGAAAAACCCTAGAAAACCCTAGGGTTTAATTTTAAACTGTAGAAAAACCCTAGAAAACCCTAGGGTTTAATTTTAAACCCTAGAAAAACCCTAGAAAACCCTAGGGTTTAATTTTAAACCCTAGGCACATACATTGTTATACATTCGATTTTTCTGTTCTTTTTACTGCATTGGCTACCACATGATTATAGTGTTAAATTAGTTGTGGTAAGATATTCTTGCTTATTCTTGATTTTAATGGGAATGCCTGTAGTCAAGTGTTTTGTAATTCATTCATTCATCACCAAGTGATAAACAAATTATTTTAGAAAATAATTCTAAATTTTATCTGATATTTTCTGTATCCACTACATGACAAGCATTGTGCTAAATATGAGAGATAAAATGTGAGAAAAACAGATATCATCTAAGCTTTTGAATTTATAATCCAGTGGGTGATGTAATTAAACAGTTATCTAAATATATAAAAATTTATAATTCTATAGTTTTGAATTGACAGATTGAGTCTTTTGTTGTAAATATCTTTTAAAATTTTACTAATTGTAAGGAGTCCTGATATTTCAACTACAAAGCATGACTGGAGAGTTCATTCTATGAGGAAAGTTGAAATAAAAAGTTAAAAGATTTACCACAATGGAACAATTATTTTAAGTTTTTAAGCAAGTAGACAAATTAGTACTTGTCCATATCTTTCTATTATTTCTTTGAGCTTTTGGAATTTTTTTCCTAATTTAGACTGAGAACTTAAGTTCATGATCTTTTTGGTTGCTTTTTCTCTTAGAAATAGTTCCTCTATCTGTTAATCAGTTCTTTTCATTCTTTTTGAAGAACTCAGTGCCACTTAAGAGACTATTCAAATAACAGTCTCTTACTGAACTTACTGAAATTTCAGACCTCTTAATTTGGAATAGCCAGGTATTACACAGTTAGTAGGTAGCTATAAGTTACTTACAGGGTGATACTGTTGAAGTTTCTGGAAGTGGTAGTGCTTAGCATAGAGCCAATAATGTTCAAAAATCACCTCTTACTTTCCTCTCCGCAGATTCAGCCCAGCACCCATTCAAGCTAAGCCAGTAAAAGGGGGAAAAATTACTGTACATCAACTCTCCCTTCACTTTCTTCCCTCTGTTGTGCTAGAACCTGCTGAAAGGTTTATATCACTGCTGTGGGTAGATGTCATTTGGCCAACTTGTGGGATATGTTTGAGTAGACAGGTATGGGTAGTAGGATAGGGAAGAACTATATATATTTTTTGAGCTGAATTCTTAAGACTGCTATAACTTGAAATGTGAACTTCCTGCCGTGAAGGATCTTGGTGTCTTCCCTTTAGTGTGAGGATAGAGAGAATGCAGGATTTCTGTGAGGGTACAGTGAGAGGATGAATAAAAATGAGGTGATATGTTAAATCATCATTTTTATTTGTTGTTTAGCTTAGCATCCAAAAATATTTTTTCAAAATATTTCTTCTCTTCAACTTCACTTTTTTTCTGATTTATAAATTTTTCTGAAGGAATCTGTGAAATCAAATTGAACATTAAATACTCCAGGGAATTATAAGATAATTCTCAAGCAAAAGTAATTGCCAAGGGGTATGGATAGCTGCCAAGAAATTTCCGCTGAATTTTCCATTTTCTAGCTTGGACTCCTGCTGTCACTACTTTTAGGGAATACCCCTTGGAGTTAAATAATACTGTAGTCCTCAATGGACTTTGAAAGACTAAAATGTAAAAAAAAAAAAAAAAAAAAAAAAAAAAAAAAAAAAAAAAAAAAGAATGGGGAAAGTCAGCTCCTATGACATTTGTTTCATATTTTCAGAGATTTTTTTCTCTGAGAATTCTTCAGTGTACTTAGGGAAATTTATATTTTGTCACACATACTGGTGAACTGAACTCTAAAAATATTTGAAAATATTTTTGAGGGGTCTTCTTACAAAAGGAATGTGCTCTAATATTTAAAAAGGAAAATATAAAATACAAAGAACAAAACATTATCCATAATGTTTCCAAACATACACATCATTGTATAAGTTCAGTGTTTATGTTTCAGGTTCTTTTCATTTCATAGATACATTTTGATTTTTATAAAATACTGCTTAATTTTTTGTTCTTAAATACTATGGTCATTTTTATATGTCATTTAAAAAATATTTATTTATTTATTTTAGACAGAGGGAAGGGAGGGAGAAAAATGGAGAGAAACATCAATGTGCAGTTGCCTCTTGCACGTTCCCTCCTGGGGACCTGACCTGACCTGCAACCCAGGCATGTGCCCTGACTAGTAATCAAACTGACAACCCCTTTGGTTTGTAGGCTGGTGCTCAATCCACTGAGCCACACCAGCCAGAGCTATATGGCATTTTTAATAGCTGCATGATATTCAGTCATACACACGAATGTTAATTAATTTAACTATCTCCTCACTGTTGGAAATTTTGAATGATTCATTTGTTTTTTTTTATTTACTGTTATAAATAGGCTAAGACAAACATTCTAGCAGATATATCTTGGCAAAAAATACTTAGTTATTTCCTTGAAATAAATTCCTTGGAAGTGAAATTACCAGAGTATGAAAGTTTTTAAACTTTTGATGGATATAACCAAATAGCTCTATGGAAAAATTAAATTAATTTATATCTCTCACTTATAAGAGTATGCATTTTCCAAACTTTATCAATATTAAGTTTAATGAATTTTTAATCTTTGCTTTTGAGTTATACTTTGTTGTTATTTAAATTTCCATTTCTTTGAAGACAGGTAACATAGCTTTTGGCCTTACCTTCTGGAATAAAAAGCAGGATTTTATTTATATATTTTATTGGCATTTATAAGGTACAAGTAACTTGATGGTGGTAGCCAGGAGGCATTAAGTGAGGTGGGGTTGGTTTAAAGCCTGAGGAAGTGCTTAAAGTTTTTCAACTAAGAAACCCAGTAGCTCAAGTTCAATGCCACTGCTTCTGTTCCTGAAATTCAAGATGGTGGGGACAGAGATGGGCAAGTTCCTTGAGAGTGGAACTGTTTATTTCACTTTCAGAGTAGTACCTAGCATATACAATAGCACTTGGTGCTTGGGGACATATTATGACTATGGCTTCAGTTTTTGGAGGTGACCAAGCATAGTTGCTCTCAAACATTGAACCTTAGGCAAGAAAATCTCAAAGTCCATCCCTGTGGCTAGAATGGGTGGAGTTCCAAGCATAAACAGCTGTGCTTGAATTATGATAAGGGAATGGGGAAGTAGTTTTATTTCTTCTGGTAGTTAATAATAAGTACAAATACTGTCCACCATTGTTTAATTCTTATAATTGTGTGATTTCTCAGAAGTTGATTATAGTAAATCTAATTAAAATTTGAGCTTTACAATGATGCTAAATGATCACCTATAAATTGAATCTAATCAACAAAACAAACAAGCAAGCAAAATATAAACAGATACATTGAAATAAAGAAATAACTGACAGTAACCAGGGGGGAGGACTGAGGGGGATAATATGGGGAAGAGAGGGAAGGATCATCAAGGTACATGTATAAAGGACACATAGACAAAGCCAAAGTGGGTAGGATTGAGGGTGGGAAGTGGGGGTAGCTGGGGTTGGGGAGAGTGGTGGGGGAAAAAGAAGACAACTGTACTTGAAAAACAATAAACATATTTTTCAATTATAAATAAAATAATGCTAAATGACATTTCATGAAGCCTAGGTGATGTCTACCTTATGTGTACATTTTTTGAAATTCTCAATGATTTTTACTTTAAATAATTTTAAAAAGTTATATAATAAAATTGAGAATTTTTGCTGTATATTTCTACTAATTTTAACTAAAGAGAATGTATATTTTATTTGTTACATATATAGGTCAACTTAGTATCTAAAAGTCATTTTCCTTCTTTATTTGTGACTTCTGGAGAGGTGCTACTAGTGGGTTGGAAAACATCTGGGTCATATCCATTGTGTTCTGTTGGCTCAATATTATTGTAGTCATTTGACTATTAGTTTACTTAATTCTTATTCAGTTAAGGCCTTGGCTTATGTGTATATGAAAAGGGAAAAATGACATTGATCTCTGAGTTCTAATAATTAATTCATATAAGAATTAGTTTCCATATATGATAGTGAAGAAAATTAACTTATCAATAGAAAGTAGATAATATCCTTGCATTTTCATGAAATATAAATCTGTTAAACTTCAGCAGTTTTAGAGAACTAACTGATTTTTATTACCTTTGTGTTTTAGAATAGTCCTTTATGAAGTAAATTCTATATACTTAAAAAGGAAAGAGTCAATGCTTGATATTTGAGTAAGAACAATATTCTCATTTATAGCTCAGATTTGGTACTTTTTGACTGACAAGTGGTTTATTATACTTGGAATTGTATAAAGGAAGATTTTGACCATTGTGATAAGAGAGAAATATTGAGAATTATTTTCAACATTATTACCTGGCTTTTCTTTCTAGTTATAAAAACGGCTAATGTTTGCTTTAGAATGGAGACAGAAATATATTTTATTTTGACATATTATCAGCACTTTCCCACTACTCTTTTCATTTTTGTAACTTTTTTCTTGTTTTTAGAGCTAAATTTACTTTTTTGATTCTAAAAATGTTTTATTGTGTTGACTTTCTTCTTTCTTTTTTTAAAATTGTTGTTTTATTACAGTTGTCTCATTTTTCCCCTGTTGCCCTCCCCTGTCCTGCCCATCCCTGGTCCCACAGTCAATCCCCACCCTTTTGTCCATGTCCATCTGTCCTTTATACATGTTCCTTGACTAGACCCTTCCCCTTTGTAATTGTTTGAAGAAATGCACTTACAACATGAAACTTCCTTAGCTTCTTTTGACCTTGAGTTGCAGTCTGATTTGCTTTGTTTTAATTTTATGACACATCACATCACTATTGTGTCCAGAACTAAACTTCAGAGTAGAGGTATATTTTTCTACACTGGGATTGTGAACAGAATAAATGCCAGAGAATTATGTTTAAATGAATGTGTATGTATAGGAATGTTGAATAGGCTAGGTACTGCTTCACATACAGTTAATGTGCAATCAGTTCCTGGAGTTGCTATGAACTTGGAGCTTAATGAACAGGTGGAGAAAGAGGAGGAATCCCAATCCAAAATGGATCTGACAGCTTATCAGGCAATTCCACTGATTGCTAATCCATTTCATTTGGCAATTTAATTTATCACACAGTTATAATTTTTATCCCTTGGGTTTCCAGATGGAAATTAATTCAAAAACATGTCCAGTGCCATGAGGTTGAGGAGACCTGTTTAAGCTTTGTGACAACATTTAGAAATAAATTATTTTAAATGCATAAAACAGATTTCTTTTACAATTCCACTAGTGTTATTCAGGTTTTTATTTATTATTTTATTTTATTTTATTATTTTATTATTTTTATTTATTTTATTTTTATTATTTTTATTTTATTGTTATTCTTGTACAGTTTTCTGTCTTCTACTCCCATCTCAGCCCACCACCCCAGCCCTCCTCAGCTCCCTCCCATTTCCACCCACCTAGCTTTTGTCCATGTGTCTTTTATACTTGTTGCTCTAAACCCTTCCCCTTTTCCCTTGAAATTCCTACCCCTCTCCTCTCTTGTTCTCAATTTCAGTGTCTTTGGTTATATTATGTTTGTTTGTTTTTTCTGTTGATTAGGTTCAACAGAAAAAAACCAACATTTGGTTAAATTCCTGTTAAAGGTGAGATCATATGATATTTGTCTTTCACTGCCTGGCTTATTTCACTTAGCATAATGCTCTCCAGTTCCATCCATGCTGTTGCAAAGGGTAAGAGCTCCTTCTTTCTTTCTGCTGCATAGAATTCCATTGTGTAAATGTACCACAGTTTCTTGATCCATTCATTTACTGATGGGCACCAACATTGCCTCCAACACTTGGCTATTGTAAATTGTGCTGCTATGAACATTGGAGTGCATAGATTCTTTTGGATTGGTGTTTCAGGGTTCTTAGCATATAATCCTAGCAGTGGAATTGCTGGATCAAAAGGTAGGTCCATTTTTAGTTTTCTTAGAAAATTCCATACTGCTTCCCATAGTGGTTGTACCAGTCTGCAGTCCCACCAACAGTGCACTAGGGTCCCCTTTCCTCCACAACCTCTCCAACACTTGTTTGTTGCTTTGTTTATGATGGCCATTCTGACTGGTGTGAAGTGGTATCTCATTGTGGTTTTAATTTGCATCTCTCTGATAGCTAGTGATATGGAGCATCTTTTCATGTGTCTCTGGATCCTCTGTATGTCCTCCTTGGAGAAGTGTCTGTTCAAGTCCTTTGCCCATTTTTTAATTAGGTTGCTTGTCTTCTTAGAGTGGAGTCGTGTAAGTTCTTTATATATTTTGGAGATTAAACCCTTTTCTGAGGTATCATTGGCAAATATGTTTTCCCATAGAGTTGGTTCTCTTTTTATTTTAATACTGTTTTCTTTAGCCATGCAGAAGCTTTTTATTTAGATGAGATCCCATTTGTTTATTCTTTCCTTTATGTCCCTTGCTTTAGGGAACATATCAGTAAAAATGTTGCTGCATGAAATGTCTGAGATTTTCCTGAGGTTTTTCTTAAAATGTGTAAATGGTACTAGTATTTGAAGGGATATTGTGACAGTGAGCTAAGGTTTATTTGTTCCCATAAGAAAATTTCTAAATTAAATAGACAAATTGTTAATTTTAATTCATTGCCGAAATAACTACTAAAATATGTTAAATAATCTTTTGAATATAATTCTATCTTTAAATATAAAAATTACTGATCTTAAACATGTTTTATAGTATCCATATCAGGAAATAATGAGCAAAAGAAATTATTTCTTAAAGCTCACAACTTCACATCTTCTGAGTACTTACAAATTCTCCAATTAGACTGATTTACAGCTCATTATTTTACTTAAAAATATCTGTTAAGGCAGTATTCTTTAACAGTGAGGAAGAAATGGAACTTGCCTTTCATAGAGCACTCTGACTCCATTTAGAATTCTCAAGGATGAGCCTCAGTAATTGAGCTTAGCTTAGGATGTAGCTATGGTTTTAAAATAATTTCAAAACCAGAAATACATTTTCTTTACTTTTTAAAGACTCGATTTATAGTGCATGGAAAGTGAAATTGAATATTGATCCTTGAAAAACAAATGTGTCCTGTAAAAGTGACAGAACAAAAGAACATGGTAGAAATGATAGAGTGATTGATTGTCCAAAGCTTGAAGACAGGAGCCTCCTCCTAAGATGTCATCTTCTCTTGGTATCTGTAGCTCTGAGAGGGTGATGGGGATGAAATGTTAGAGATTAGTTGCAACCTGGCATGAACTGTTACATTTTATAAGATTGAAGAAGGCTGGTTAACAAATCATTTCTGAGAAGGAATTTGAGGAATGAGGGAGCACAAGATCAATAAGATTTATGATATAACTCTAGGAAGGGGCACTAGGGAATTCTCAAGCCCTGAAGCACCTTCAAGAAGAATTTAAGTCAGTGAAAAATAATTGAGATGACAGGAAATCACAAACTGGCATAACACTGTCATTGATTGGAGGTGTCAGGCAAATTGTGGCTATCATTCTTATGACCAAACTGATTAAAGTAATATCTTCATAATCTAGAGGGCCTCAGTGTCGAATCATCTTGGCATGTCTCCCAGATCACCTCTCTGAGTCTTTGGCATTTTTCCTTGGAACACTTTGCAGACCTGCAACCTTGTCATTTCAGAAACTGGACTTTCATTTTTACCTTTCAAGGAAAATGATCATTGACTCCAGTACTAGTCCTTGGGAATCAAGCCTGTGTGTGTGTGTGTTTGTGTGTGTGTGTGTGTGTGTGTGTACAGGACATTGTTCGAGTTTTTCCTTTTTCCCTATGAGAGTAATGATTGTGTTAAACTTTAGTAGGCATCAGAATCACGCAGAAGCTGGTTTTAAATGATGATTCCCAGTCTGCAGCACCCAAGAATTCGGGTTCAGTAGGTCTAGGAGGTGCCTTTGGAATCTCCAGATGCTTGCATCTGATGCAGAGGTTCTGATACAGTAGTTTGCACACCTTCTTTGGGAATAATTTCCCAGAAATCTAGGACTTAGAGCATGTCAAGAAAGGTCCATGTGCTTGCTCTCTGTTATTCTTTTTAAGACATTTGGAAAATTTTCTCTTTAGGGCTTTCGCAGATTTGTCTTGGAAAGAACTGTATCTCCTTCTGTTTTCTTAAAACAAACTAGGCTTTAATATTTGCCTTTCCCATTCTTTCTCTTCCTTTCCTTTTCCTCCACATTTTCCTCTCCTACTTCTTCCTTTCCTTCCTTCCTTCTTTCTGATGCACACTGCATATTGTGTTAGAATTTATGCTTAATTCTCTGCCTGTCATTGGGATGATAGACATTCTTTTTGTAAAAAAGATTTATTTATTTATTTTTAGAGTGGGGAAGGTAGAGAGAGAGAGGGAGAGAAACATCAGTGTGTGGTTGCCTTTCGCACACCCCCTACTGGGAACCTGGTCCGCAGCCCAGGCATGTGCCCTAGACTGGAAATTGAACCAGCGACCCTTTGGTTCACAGCCTGGCACTCAATCCACTGTGCCCCACCAGCCAGGGCGACATTCTTTGTTCTAAAGGAGCATGAGAAAGTCTGACCTGTTGAGGAAATGCTGCATCAGTTCAAAGTTTTTCTGTTTGTGGCAATACTGGACAAGGTATAAGGAGAAAACACTGGGCAAGGTGTAAGGAGATTGGGGTTCAAATACTATTGTGGACCTGATCAGATAGGGTTTG
>PVKU01012777.1:0-33025 GCA_004027475.1 Anoura caudifer | reverse complement strand
ACCCCCACTTCCGACTCCTCCTACAATCAGTTACACCTGCCAGCATTCCCGTATTATTCCAAGTTTACTGGGCTGCCATCATGAGTCTGGGCAGGTGTGTCCCCATGTTCTGGAGCCACACTTCTCCAAGCTCCCACGCAGGTGCTGTAACTTGGGGTTCCTCCCCCAGTCACGTCTTGAGAGGAGTCCTTTCTATCCCTTGGCTCAGAGCATGGCCACAGCTATTTAACACATCTAAACCACCAGCCAAAGGCTATAGATATGTTAAATGACCATGGCATGGATTAACAGCTCTGCATGTCCCTGCTCCATGTGTCCCTTCCCCCAACTCATATCTGTGGGGGAAGGGGTGAGCGCATCTTATATGTCCCTCTAATATTTCCTGGACACCCTGAATTCTGAGCCCCATTCCAAATCCCTATTTTGGGGGCCCCCTTCCTGACTGCACCCTGTATCACAGCAATGCATCAGAAAGCTCATACACCATGATCAACTGGGATTTATTCTTGGAATGTAAGGTTGATACAGCATTTGAAACACCAGAAATGTGTGACTCACCTCATGAAAAAAATGAAGGACAAAAACCACATGATCATATCAATAGATGCAGAAAAAGCATTTGTTAAAATCCAGCACCCATTTATGATAAAAACTGCAATAGAGGGTACATACCTAAATATAATAAAGGACATGTATGGCAAACCCACAGCCAAGGTCATATTCAATGAGTATAAACTACAAATATAATATATAAATATAAGGGGAATATAAGCATTCCCCTTAAGATCAGGAAGAAGACAGGGATGTCTGCTTTCACCTCTCTTATTCAGTATATTACTGGAAGTCTGAGCCACAGCAAACAGACAAGAAGAAATAAAAGGCATCCAAACTGGAAAGGAAGAAGTAAAAAGTCATTGTTTGCAGATGACATGATTCTGTACATAGAAAACCCCAAAGATTCCAGAAAAAAAAAAAAAAAAAAACTAGAACTGACAAAAGAATTCAGCAGTAGAGCAGGATATAAAATTAATACCCAGAAATCAGTTGCATTTTTTAAAGATTTTATTTATTTTTACAGAGGGGAAGGGAGAGAAACACCAATGTATAGTTGCCTCTTGCATGCTCCCTACTGGGGACCTGACCCACAACCCAGGCATGTGCCCTGATCTGGGAATCGAACCAGTGACCATTTGGTTCACAGGCTGGCACTCAATGCACTGAGCCACACTAGCCAGGGCTCACTTGCATTTTTATATGCCAATAACAAACTAACAAAAATGGAAATTAAGAAAACAATCCATTTACAGAAAACATTAAGTATCTAGTAATAAACCTAACTAAGGATGTAAAAGACCAGTACATGGAAAATTTTAAGAAACTGAAGAAAGAAAGTGAAGAAGTTACAAATAAGTGGAAGCACATATCATGTTCAAGGTTAGGATGAATTAACATGATTAAAATGTCCATACTACCCAAAGCAATCTGTAGATTCAATGCAATTCCTGTCAAGATTCCAATGATGTATTTCACAGAACTAGAACAAATACTTCAAAAATTTATATGTAACAACAAAAGGCTCCACATAGCTACAGCAATCTTCAAAATGAAGAACACAGTTGGAATTTTTTTATTTTTTTAATTATATTTTATTGATTATGCTATTACACAGGAGCAGAAATACAGAAATGGAGATCACATGGAGGGTTAGCAACAGGGGAGTAGGAAGAGGAGAGAGGGGGACAAGGTACATAGAACAAGTAGCATAGATGGTAGGTAGAAAATAGACAGGGGGAGGGCAAGAATAGTGAGGGAAATGTAGAAGCTAAAGAACTTATGACACATGGGCATGAACTAAAGGGGGGAATGTGGGTGGGAGGGGGTGTGCAGGGTGGAGGGTAAAAAATGGGACAACTGTAATAGCATAATCAATAAAATATAATTTAAAAAAAAAGAAGAACAAAGTTGGAAGAATCACACTACCTAATAGCAGACTACAGTATAAGCCCATGGCAATCAAAATAGCATGGTACTGGCATAAAAACTAACATGTAGGTCAATGGAACAAAATTAAGAGCCCAGAAATAAGTTTACATGTTTATAGTCAATTAATATTTGACAGATGTAGCAAGCACGTACAATGGGCTATTGACAGTTTGTTCAATAAATGGTGTTAGGAAAATTGAACAGACACATGCAAAAAAATTAAACTAGACCAACTCCTTACACCACACACAAGAATAAATTCAAAATGAACCAAAGCTTAAATGTCATACCTGAAACCACAAAAAAAATCTGAGAAGAGAACATAGGCAGCAAAATCTCAGACATTCTCATAGCAGTTTTTATCAGATATATCTCCCCAGGCAAGGGACACAAAAGAAAAAATAAACAAATGGGACTACATCAAACTAAAAAGTCCTTGAACAGCAAAGGAAATCACCAACAAAATTGAAAGACAACCACAGAATGGGAGAACATATTCATTGAGATACCTGATAAGGGGATAACATCCAAAATTTATGATGAACTTACAAAACTCAACACCAAAAAAACACGCAACCCAATTAAAAGGACCTGAATAGACACTTCCCCAAAGAAGATGTACAGAGAGCCAATAGGCATATTTAAATATGCTTAACATCACTAATCATCAAAGAAATGCAAATTAAAACCACAATGCAATACCATCTCATATCTGTAAGAATGGCTGTCATCATTAAGTCAAGAAACAAGTGCTGGAAAGGATGTGTAAAAAGGGGAACCCTTTTGTACTGTTCGTTGGAAAGCAGATTGGTGAAACCACTGTGGAAAACAGTATGGAGATTCCACAAAAAATTAAAATGGACCTGCCTTTTGACCAAGTGATCCCACTTCTGGGAATATATCCAAAAGAATTCCAAAACTCTAATAGAAAAGAGCACAAGCACCCCTATATTCATTGCAGTGTTATCTACAATTGCCAAGATATGGAAGCAGCCTGAGCATCCATCAATACATGAGTGAATAAAACAACTGTGGGACATTTGCAAAATGGAATACTACTTAGCCATAAAAAAAGAAGAAAAGTTTACCCTTTGCCACAGTATAGATGGACATGGAGAACATTATACTAAGTGAAATAAGCCAGTCAGAGAAAGATAAATACTATATGATTTAACTCATATGTGGAATCTAATGAACAAACTGAACTAACAAGGAAAATAGGGGCACACTCATAGATGGAGAGCAGGATGACAGCTATTGAGGAGGGATGAGGTTAGGGGGTGGAGGGATTGAACAAAAAGGAAAAAAGGATTCATGGACATGGACAACAGTGTAGTGATTGCTGGGGGGAGGGGAGTATAAGAAGAATAAATGATAATGGAAAAAAATACAATAAAGATTTTTTAAAGATTTTTGGTTTTTATGGCTTAATCATATTCCATTTTTAATATATTGTATTGATTATGCTATTATAGTCATCCCATTTTTTTCTCTGTTTTATTCCCCTCTGCTCCGTACCCCCTCCAACCGCATTCCTTACCTTAGTTCATGTCCATGGCTCATACATATAAGTTCTTTGGCTTCTAAATTTCCCATACTATTCTTAACCTCCCCCTCTCTATTTCATACCTACCATTTATGCTTCTTATTTCCTGTGCCTATTTCCCCATTCTCCACATGCCCCTAGCTGCTAACCTTCCATGTGATCTCCATTTCTGTGTTTCTCTTTCTGTTCTAGCTGTTTGCTTAGTTTGTTTTTCTTTTTGTTTTTAAGTTCTAGTGTTGATTGTCCTGAGTTTGTTGTCATTTTACTGTTCATATTTTTGATCTTCCTTTTCTTAGATAAGTCCCTTTAACATTTCATATAATAAGGGCTTGGTGATGATGAACTCCTTTAACTTTACCTTATCCAGAAAGCATTTTATCTGCCCTTCCGTTCTAAGTGACAGCTTTGCTGGATAGAGCAATCTTGGATTTAGGTCCTTGCCTTTCATGACTTGGAATACTTTTTTGCAGCCCCTTCTTGCCCCTAAGGTTTCTTTTGAGAAATCAGCTGAGTCTTATGGGAACTCCTTTGTAGGTAACTCTCTCCTTTTCTCTTGCTGCTTTTAAGATTCTCTCCTTATCTTTAATTTTGGGTAATGTAATTTTTTATGTACCTAGTGTGTGCTTCCTTGGGTCCAAATTCTTTGGGAATCTCTGAGCTTCCTAGACTTCCTAGAAGTCTGTTTCTTTTGTCAGATTGGAGTTCTCCTTCATTATGTTTTCAAATAAGTTTTCAATTTCTTGCTCTTCCTCTTCTCATTCTGGTATCCCTGACTCAGATGTTGGAACCTTTAAAGTTGTCCCAGAGGTTCCTAAGCCTCTCCTCATTTTTTTTTTTGGGGGGGGGGAGCGGGGGGGATTCTTCTTTCTTCATTCTGTTATGGTTGAATGTTTACTTCTTCCTTCTGCTCCAAATCATTGATTTGAGTCCAGGTTTCCTTCCCATCACTGTTGGTTCCCTGTATATTTTCCTTTATTTCCCTTTCATATCCTTCACTTCTTCCTCTACTTTGTGAGCATAATGAACCATTTCTGTGAGCATCCTGATTACCGGTGTTTTGAACTCTGCATCTGATAGGTTGGCTATCTCTTCATTGCTTAGTTCTATTTTTGGAACTTTGATCTGTTCTCTCATTTGGGCCATATTTCTTTGTCTCAGCACACCTGTTACATGGTAAGGGGCAAAGCCTTAGGTATTCACCAGAGTGGGACAACTCACGTCACTGTGTTGTGGCACTGTATGTGGGGGAGGGGTTCGAGAGGGAACAATGTTGCTTGCTTGGTTCTTAGCAGGCTTTCACTCACTTCCCCAGCTACCCACAAGCAAATTGTGCCCTTCTGGTGCTGATTCCCAGGTGGGTGGGTTTACGTACATTCTAGGACCCTGTGGTCTCTTCAATGAAATCTCCTATGAGGCTGGGAGTTTCTCCTACCACCACCACAACCCTCACAGGTTTTTACAGCCAGAGGTTTGAAGGTTTTATTTTCCCATGCTGGAACCCTGAGTTGAGTGGTCTGCCTCGCTCCCCAGGTATTCCTCACAGTTTATCGGCATGCAAATGTGGGTCTGCCTGGTCCACCAGATGCCGCCTGGTCTGGTGAGCCAGCCCCTGCCTCTCCCGCCTCAGTCCTCTAGCTGCCGCCTTTCCACAAGACCTCTGTGTCCCAGCTGCCTATCTCTGCCCCTCCTACCAGTCTGGGTGAATGTTTCTTCTTTAACTCCTTGGTTGTTGGACTTCCACACAGTTCAATTTTCTAGCAGTCTTGGTTATTTTTTGTTTTTAAATTTGTTGTCCTTTTTTGGTTTATGAGGAGGCAAAGTATGTCTACCTATGCCTCCATCATGGCCAGAAGTTCAGTCATATTCCACTTTTTATACAAGCTCTGTCTGGAAAAAGTCCAGCCATTTTAATATGATGAGAATGGTTTACACAACATTATTGTAACCTGGCAGTCTTGGTGAGGGACTGGAATGCCAGTTATGAACAATGACAACTTCACTGTATTGGTCAGTGGGTGTGGTAGATGCCATTGAGTAAGTATGTGTGCTGTGTGGCTGTCACATCCAAAATGACTGAGCAAGTAGAGCAACAAATCTGCATCAATTTTGCACTAGGCTTGAGTTTTCTTCTGCAGAAACTATTCAGAGGGCCTATGGGCCAACTAGTGATTGGCAGCTTCATCATGACAACACACCAGCTCATGCATCACATTTCATGCAGAGATTTTGGTGAAATCATCAAATCATGTAGGTGATTCAGACTCCCTCTTGACCATTTTTTGGTACCCTGTGACTTCTGGCTTTTCCCAAAACTAAATTCACTTTGAAATGGAAGAGATTTCAGAACTTCAGTGAGGTTCAGGAAAATATGATGGGGCATCTGGTACCAACCAAGAGCACTGTGTGATGTCCCAAGGTGCCTACTTTGAAGGGGACTGATGGATCATTGTTCTATGTACAATGTTTCTTGTATCTTGTATCTTCTTCAATAAATATCTCTATTTCTTATATTATATGGCTGGATACATTCACTTCTTTGTTATCAATTCATCTATTGGCAGACAAGTTACTTCCATGTCTTGGCTATTGTAAATAATGCTATAGAGAAGTACATGTCTTTTGATTTAGACTTTTGGGTTTCCTCAGATAAATGCTCAGAAGTGGAATTGCTAGGTCCTTCTTTGTCTCTATTATATAATATTTGATTCAAAGTCTATTTGTCTGGTATAATTATTGCTACCCAAGCTTTCATTTATTTATTTTTTTGCTTCCATTTATGTAAAATATCTTTTTTCATCCCTTTACTTTCAGTCTGTTTGTGTTTTTTGATCTGGAGTCTTTTGTGGGCAGCCTATGTAAGAGTCTTGTTTTGTAATCCATGCAACCTCTATATGCCTTTTGTTTTGAGCATTTAATTTATTTGCATTTAAAGTAATTATTGATAGATATGAATTTATTACCATTTTATTATTTATATTATTATCTTCTTCTTAAAGATGTTTTAACATTTCTTGTAATATTTGCTTTTTAGTGATGAATTCCTTTAGTTTTTTTGTTTGTTTGTTTTGTTTTGTTTTTTGGTCTGGGAAGCCTTTTATCTGTCTTTCAATTTTAAATGATAGCTTTGCTGGGTAGAGTAATCTTGGTTGTAGGTCCTTACTTTTTATCACTTTAATATATTTTGTCAGTCCCTTTCGGACTGCAAAGGTTCTGTTGAGAAATCAGCTGACAGTTTTATGGGAGCTAGCTGTCTTGTGGATAACTAACTGCCTTTCTCTTGCTGCTTTTAATATTCTCTCTTTGTCTTTAAACTTTGGCATTTTAATTATGGCACATTTTGGTGTGGGTCTTATCTCTTCATTTCCTGGATTTGTATGTCTACTTTCTTCAGCAAATTAGGAAAACTTCCCATCATTATTTTCCACATAGATTTTCAATTCCTTGCTCTCTCTCTTCTCCTTCTGGCATTCCATGATACAATTGTTGCTATGGTTGAAGTTGTCCCAGAATCTTTTTATACTATCCTCATTTTTCTTGGATTATTTTTTTTATTTTTGTTGTTCTGACTAGGTGTTTTTTGCTTCTTTATCTTACAAACCACTGATTTGATCATCTGCTTCATCTATTCCACTGTTGATTCCTATAATGTATTATTCATTTCAGTTATTGTATTCTGCACTTATGACAGTTTTTAACTGTTTTTCATTGTTGTTCTATTACAGTTGACCCAATTTATCCCCTGTTGCTCTCCCCAGCCCCACCAAACTCACCCCCACTCCCACATCCAATTCCAACTCTGTTGTCCATGTCTGTGGGTCCTTTATACATGTTCCTTAACTAGACCCTTCCCTTTCTTTGCTTCCTAACCTCCCTCCCCCATCTCTGTGGTCATTGTCAGTCTATTCGTTGTTTCTATGTCTCTGTTTCTATTTTGCTTGTTTCTTTCTTTCATTCATTAGGTTCCTATTATAGATGAGATCATGCAGTATTTATCTTTTGCCACATGGCTTATTTCACTTAGCACAATACTCTCCAGTTCCATCCATGCTACTGCAAAAGGTAGGAGTTCCTTCTCTCTTTCTGCTGTATAGTATTCCATTGTGTAAATGTACCACAATTCTTTGACCCATTCATTTAATAATGGGCACTTAGGCTGTTTCCTACTTGGCTATTGTAAATTATGCTGCTATGAACATTGGGGTGCATAGGTTCTTTTGAATTGGTGTTTCAATATTCTTAGGGTATATTCCCAGCAATTGAATTACTGGGTCAAAAGGTAGTTCCATTTTTAGTTTTTTGAAGAAATTCCATACTGTTTTCCACAGAGGTTACATCAGTCTGTATTCCCACTAACAGTGTACCAGGGTTCCCTTTTCTCCATATCCTCGCCAGCACTTGTTGTTTGATTTTTTAATGATGGCCATTCTGACTGGTGTGAAGTGGTATCTCATGTGGTTTTAATTTGCATCTCTGACAGTTAGTGATGTTGAGCATCCTTTCACATGTCTCTGGGTCTCTATATGTCCTCATTGAAAAAGTGTCTGTTCAGGTCCTTTGCCCAATTTTAACTGGATTGTTTATCTTCCTGGAGTGGAGTCGTCTGAGTTCTTTGTATATTTGGAGATCAATCCCTTGTCTGAGTTATCATTGACAAAAGGTTTTCCCATATGGTTGACTCCCTTTTCATTTTGATGATGTTGTCCCTAGCCATCAGAAGCTTTTAATTTGATGTAGTCTATTTCCCATACCCTAGGAGATATATCTGTGAAAATATTTCTGCATGGAATATCTGAAATTCTACTGCCTATGTTTTACTCTAGGACTTTTACATAGGCATAATTTACATTTAAGTCTTTTATCCACCTTGAGTTTATTCTGGTGTATGGCATAATTTGGTGGTTTTATTTCTCCTTCTCCTTCTCCTTCTCCTTCTCCTTCTTCTTCTTTATGTACCTTTCCAGATCTCCCAACACCATTTATTGAAGAGGTTATTTTTACTCCATTTTATGCTCCTGCCCCTTTTGTCAAATATTAATTGACCGTAGAGATTTGGGTTTATTTCTGGGCTTTTTGTTTAGTTCCATTGATCTATGTGTCTGTTCTTATGCCAATACAAGACTGTTTGATTACAGTGGCCTTGTAATATAGTTTGATATCAGGGATTCTGATCCCTCCTACTTCATTCCTCATTTTCAAAATTTCTGAGGTCATCCAGTCTAGGGCTATTGTGTGAAAGGAGTTATTTGATTAATGCCTCCTTCACTAGATATTATCAGTCTACTCAGGCTTTCTGCTTCTTCAATTTTGAAAGATTATATGTTTCTAGAAATTTGTTGATTTTATCCAGGTTGTCAAATTTCTTGGCATATAATTGCTTGTAGTAGTTTCTCACAACCCTTGGTATTTCTGTGGCATCAGTTGTAATTTCTCCTCTTTTGTTTCTTATGTCATTTATTTGGACTCTCTCTCATTTTATCTTGATGAATCTGGTTAAAGGCTTCTCGATTTTGTTTATCTTTTCAAAGAACCAGCTTTTGTATTTATTGATCCTTTGTTTAGTCTCCATGTCATTTAATTCTGCTCTGATCTTATTTCCATCCTTCTACTTGCTCTGGCTTTGTTTGTTGTTGTTCCTCTAGTTCTTGTAGATGTGGGGTTATGTTGTCTATTTGAGATTTTTCTTTTTTAGGTAGGCCTGTATTGCCATGAACTTGCCTCTCAGGGTTGCCTTTTCTGTGTCCCATAGGTTTTGAGCTGTTGTATGTTCACTTTCATTCGTTTCAAGAAATTTTTTTATTTCTTCCTTGATCTCATCATTAACCCATTCATTATTTAATAGCATGTTATTCAGTCTTCATGAATTTCAATTAGACTTTTTTGTTGAGGTTGGTTTCTAGTTGCAAGCTGTTATGATCCAAGAAGGTGCTTGATAAGATCAATTTTCTGAAATTGTTGAGGCTTGTTTTGTGTCCTACCATGTGGTCTGTCTTTGAAAATGATCCATGTGTATTTGAAAAGTATATATTTTGCTTCTTGGGGTGAGAGGTTTTGTCTCTATCAATAAGTCCATTTGTTCATGAGTGTTGTTCAATACCACAGTATCACTGTTGATTCTTCCCTTGGAAGATCTATCTATTGTCCTCTGGTCACTGATCTGAACCTCTACTTCATATAGCTTGCTTTTAATTCCTTCCACTGTTTCTTCATTTCAGATACTGTATTCTTCATTTCCTCCTGACTCTTATTGACCATTTCTATGTCCTTTTTCATGCTTGTGTAGATTTCAGTAAGTTCCTTGTAGCTTCCCCAGAGTTCTTTGTAGTTCTCACTGGGCTACTTGTGCATTGTTATAACCATTATTTCGAATTCAATGTCTGATATTTTCCTTGCTTCAATTTCATTTAGCAGTCTTCTAGGCATTCCTCCTTTCCTTTTGATTGGGAGTTGTTTCTTTGTCTCCCCATTTTAAGTGACTCTTCTTTTTTGTTTCCATACATTAGATTGATCTGCTTTGACTCCCTATCTTCATGTTATTACCTTTTGTGGTAGAACTGTGCGACTCAGTGGTACAGTCTCCTTGATCTGAGCTTGATGCTCTTGAGATGCCCTTTATGCTATTTATGTGGGCTCTCTGGCTGTAATTGGGTTTTGGTTGTTGTTGTTGTTTTGGGGTCATTCTTTTGTGTGTCCTTCCCTCCAGTGGCCTGACTGAGAGTCACTCCGCTCACATCCTGTATGCTGTTGCACAGATACACTGTCTTCTCTTTCTAGATCAGCCCCTGGTGATGTGAAATGGTGTCCCAGTCTGTCCCCATGCAGCCTATTCAAGACTATGAGGAATCTATAGTCTGTGGCCTTCTCCTTTAGATTTGGCTAGACCCCACTGTTCTGCCCTGCTGTCTTTCCATCATCTCTGGGCCCAGGAGTAGTTCATTTAATGAATCGGTGCCTTTTCCACCTGCCTCCAGCAGGGGCCTCTGGTATGATTAGATGGGTGGGAACCCTGGGTCACTCCCAGGGGGCACTATTCAGTCTTCAGGGAAGATGATGGGAGTCTTTCCCTGTCCCCTTGCCACATGTCTTGGTCTGTCCCAGATTCTTTCCAATAGTGTATGGTTTCTGGTGGATCAACTGACCATTTCCTGTGGGGGACTAACCTGTGTAAAAGCAGCAGCCCTTTCTTGCTTGGCAAAGGCAACAGCTCTGTCGAGATACTGAGACTGGGTGGGTCCCTGAATCCCCTTTCTTGAGCCTCTCTCTGTTCTTTCTGCTCCACTGGGTTTGGTGGATAAGGGCCCAAGGAACAGTGTAGCTCATAGTGCCTGGTGAAGTGTCCTTTCAGAGCTTTTTTTTTCTTTCCCCCCATAGAAATGCTCCCCACAGGGGACTCCTGAGCCTGCCTTACTGATCTGCAAAGGCTGTAATCCCACACGTGGGGTTTCGGCCTGCCTGTCTGTGAGGAGATCTGGCTGGCTGCCGCATATCTCAGGCATTCAGCTCCTGCCTTCTAGTCCCCAGCCTGCCACTCTCTTGCAAGAGGTTCAGGCATGTTTTCTCCACTCTGAACAGCATGCCCCCTGCTTGCCAGCCATGCTGGATTGTCTCCTATTGTCCCTTCAGTGTGACTCTGTACCTGTGAGTTTTTGGTTAGCAGAGCCACTTCACCTGCACACACACACACACGGGAATCCCAGGTCCCTGCCAAGTCCTGTGTCTTGACTCAGTTGCCCTTTTAAAAGAGCTTCCGTGTGGCCCATATGCTGTAGCACTGACCCCTGGGGGACTTGTTCCCCATGCACTCCCCATCTCCAAAAATCACAGAGTCTCACTTTCAGAGTTGGCCCCCACTTTTCAGATCTTCAGACAGTTTTAGATAGTTTCTCTCTGGATCTTTCCTGGGTGGCATTTGGAAGAGCCTTGCAGCTATACTATAACACGGGGCAGTGGCAGGGCGCTGTCCCCACTCTCTACAGAGATCAGCCTTGCAAGTCCCTGCTCCCACAACGATATTTCTGGGGCCAGCTCTTCCCCAGCCATATCTCTTCATCCCCGTAATTCATAGCTCCTGAGCCGAACTGTAGCCACCCTGACTCCGTTCAGCCAGAAGTGCTGGGCGGAGCAGCGGCAGCAGTTGCTCCACTTGAAGAGCCCAGACCACCAGCTCCCGGGCACCCTGCAGGCAGGCTCTTGCCCACTCCCTTGCACTCCCCACTCGCCGCATCTGCATACATGCTCACTCACACATGTTCTCATTCATTCTCCAGTGGACTCTCAAGTCAACTGCTCTGTGGGGCTACAAGATTTGCCCAAGTCTGGGAGCAAGTGAAAGGGGCTTTCAGCTACTCTGTAGCTGTATTGGATCCCCTTTATTTCTGACAGGTTCTTTTTTATGTTTTCTAACTCCATTTTTATGTTTCCTATCTCTTGGTTGAAGTTCTCACTATTCTCACTAGTACTTCTACCTTTAAGTTCATTGAACATCCTTGTAACCAGTGATTTGAACTATATATCTAATAGATTGCTTGTGTCCATTTTGTTTAGTTTTTTTCTAGAGTTTTTGTTCTGCTTTTTCATTTGAGATGTTTCTTTGTCTTCTCATTTAGGCTGCTTTCCTTTGTTTGTTTCTATGTATTAGACAGAGCTGCTATGTCTCCTGGTCTTGGTACAGTGACCTTATGTAGTAGGTGTCCTGTATAGACTATTGGTGCAGCCCAGCCTACTTGGTCATCAAAGCTGAGTGCTACAGTTGTGCCCCCTGTGTGGGCTGTGCACACCCTCCTGTTGTAATTGAGCCTTTATTGCTGTTGGGACATCAGTGGGATGTATTTACCCCCAGGCTGATTGGCTGCAAGGACTGGCTGTGACCACCATGGAGAATTAGCCATGCGGGAGTCCACCTCATTGAGCAGGACTTACATCAGTGAGCAGGGTTCTGGTGCCCATTTAGTCTGCCCCTTGAGTGTGCAGCTGTGGAAGTGGTTGGGTGGTGCTTTGACGTGGTCTGAAGCTGTCCACCGGGAGCATTGGCTCTGGGGCCTTCCGGGAGTTTCAGGCCAAGGTCAGCTGCCACCTGCTCACTGCCCAGGGCCACCCAACATGAGCTACAAAGCAATATTCAGATGGCTGCTACTTGTTCTGGGCTTGGAAGTTCCCAGGAGAAGCCAAGCTGCAAATGAAAGCTGACTGCTGCTAGGGCCAGGCCTCATGTCACTTACCCAGAAGTGCCAGGAATGCAAAGGTCACATGCTGCTTGTCTGAGAGATTTTAGATAAGTCTGAAGCATGAGCCAAGACAGGCCATTTGTATGGAAAAGCCACTGGAAATGGCTTGGGTGGAGCCTACAAGTTGGGTGGGACAGGGTCTCAAGGAATCAATAGGTTGGGGCAAACTGTTAGCCAGGTTATCAGAGATGCAGATATGGCTCCTACCACTGGCTCTTTTAAGGACAGGGCTCAGAAAAGGAACAATGGCCTCTACCAGCACTTCTGTCTAAAAGAAAGCTATCCCTCTAGCTCTCACCCTAATGCCAGACAATTCAAGTCTCTGTATGTTCCTGGTAACTTTCAAGCTTCTTCCCCTGCACTGGAGCAAGTGAATCTGAGTAAGTCCTTGTGCAGGCCCTTTAAAAGTAATGCCTGGGACTCCAGAAGCCTCATCTCACTCAGCCACAGTCTCACTGGTTTTATAGCCAGAAGTTACGAGGGCTTCTCTTCCTGGCTGTGGACCTCTGGGCTGGGCAGCCTGGTCTGGGGTTAGGACCCCTCACTCCTCAGCTGGGGGGACTGGACCTTTGCCGCCAAGACATCCTTCCCAATATTTATCCACCACAAATGTGTATAGGACCAGCCCCTTTGGCATATCCACCACCCCCTACCAATCTGGATATAGCTTCTTCTTTATATCCTTAGTTGTAGGACTTTTGTTCAGCTAGATTTCAGGTGGTTCTGAATAGTGGTTGTTCTGTAACTCAGTTGTACCTTTGATGTGGTTGTGGGAGTATTTGGGTACCACATTTACCTACAACACCCTTAACCAGAACCCCTTTTCCCAAATATTTTTAAAATCACAGCTTAAGGTTTTAACTGAGTTTGCATAACTGTATGCCAGGAAAATCTATTCCTCTATTTATCATTCCCTAGCACTGAAAAATTAGTCATAGACCTATACTATTTTTCTTCTTTCTTCCCCTCAATTTCTGTTTTCAAATATCATCTCCTTATTTATCATCTTCAGTTAGAGCCAAAATAGGACTTGTTGGGACTATGGCAGTAAGTTTTCTGCAAGACCCTGAAATCTTAGCAGATGGCAAATCTTCCAATATTAGAGATAGCTTTTACAATAATGGAAACTTCCTGAGAAGAGACTTTCACCCAGCCAGTCCTCAACCTGAACCTCAAATGAGCCTAGTACCACACCCACGATGTCAAGCTGGGGCAGGAGCAAATGGTTATATTCTGCAGGTTCAGTGATAGCCATGGCTATGTGTAGTCTACAAAATTAATCTTGCTCCTAATCACTACATGCCTTTCCACATGCATTAAAGGGCTCCAGGTATTTTTCTGTGCCCTTTGCTTTGGTGTGTGAAGTGGCCTTTCCCTCCACCAGCAATGCAGGATTTACCCTGTGTCTCAGCAATGACCAGCGTGATCCCTTGGCCATTGCATTTCCCATAATGAGAACTGATTGCCAGTTTTATTTCTCGACAGAGTTCATTTCCCTCCCTACTTAAAAGGAGGCATCAAGTCTTCTAATTAGACCATTAAAGTAAAAGAAAATGAGAGAACTAAAAAGAAGGAAGCAGGATAAGGAGAAAAGGAAAGGTTTGAAAATAGACATTGTACATGTGGCCTTCAAAGAGGGGTGGTAGGCCCCCTTGCAAGACATACTTTTATCAGCCTGTTACTGAAATCAATATGCACGTAAATCTACAAACTCAAATATGAAAGAGTGGTAACTCTATGTTTAAATAACTTAATAAAATTTCTCTTCCCAAGAATAAGACATAAAGTTAATTTCCGTCAATTTGGGGTTCTACCCTCCCCTCCATGTTTACATCAAAGTTCTCTGAGGTGTTCAAGGTATTCAGACTCTGACCATGCCCATCTGGTGTCTGAGCCCAGCTAATTTTGATCAGGGTTTGTATCTGCTGAGGCCTCCATTTCAGGTCTGGCTCATCTTTCTGTGGATTTCACTTTCTCCCGTCCAAAAGGCAGTTTACACTCCTGTGTCTTTTTCTACTAAATTATACCACCTTTGGGGCATGAAATAACTATGCTGCTTCCTAGCCAGGCTGGAGCACAGGCCTCTATGTGAGGCTGTCTAATAGAACCAAGAAGTCACTTTCCTCCTTGTGACCTTGTCCTCCTCAGAACCTTACCCCAGAGAAGGCACAGGACTCCCCTGCCCTCTGACCCCACAGCTTCTGCTCCACTCCTCATCTCCTGATATACCATTGTCCTTAAGGTAGACACGAAGAAGAGAACAATAGAAAGATGGAATTAAAGGAGAAAAACCTGAACAATTGGCAGTTCTTCCTGTCATTGTTAGCAGAACATGTGCTAATGGAGAAATTGTCTAATTTACAAACTGCATTGCATAAGAAAGATTTAGAAAAACTCTTCTATCCAGAGTAAAATTTCATGTGGGTCAACTGTCTTTGTAATTATATACTCAAAAATCAATTTAAAATAACATGAGCGGGTCCAAAGTTTGGAAACAAATGGGAGAAATAGAAACTCATTAAGGACACAGGTTTTAAGGAAAGAAAACCAGAGAGAAATAGAAAGAGCTGAGAGAGAGACAGAGAGAGAAAGGGAGGAAGGGAGGGAGGGGGGGAGAGAGAGAGAGAGACAGAGAGAGAGATCCAAAGAATCACTGGTATCCAATGAATCCCAGTGCGGGGAGAAATGCCCCACTCTCCAAGGGCAAATTGGCTAAAATCATGCACAGAGGATTAGTCCTCTGGCTTCCTTCTGGATTGCTAAACTTCAGAGATTTGTGTGGGCTTTCTTCTCTGCTCTTGCCAAGCTTGGGTAGAAGAAAATAAAGAGCCACAAAAATTAAACATATCAGAAAAAGTAATGAACTAAATGTTGTTATGCTTTTGGAAACATAGTGAGAAGGGTGATTGGTAGTTTCACCAGAATATTTCTGGTGTATTTCACTCACTAAAAAATATGAGGAAGAATTAAACATAATAACACATATATCATACTTAGCAGACTTTTAGGACAAATAATATAATCTTGGTACAAAGTATCAGCAACATTTTCCCTGCTGAAAGCACAAAATGCCTGGACTTTCATTCTGCCAACTATTTGCCACACCGTGTGACTATCACAACACAGGTTTTCTAACACAACTGAACACACGCAGTTCCAGATAACTCTGATAAAAGAATGCCAAAGACTTAGAGGCTCCTGCTTGCCCCTGGTTAAATAATTACTTCTCTTTGTTCATCGGTCATTTCAGAGTTTGATCCAATTACTGCATAATTTCTACTCTCATTCAGGAAATTTTCAATGCCGTATAATCTCAGACTGACAGGTTTTAGGACTATACTGCTCTGCAAAGTCCTAACAGGTCTTTAATTCTTTTCAAGCAAACCATTTTCTGATTAAAAACTTTTGAATTTCTGGTTAAATACCCAGGAAGTATCTTCAGAGAAAGAGTGTGTAATGCATCCGGTGCCATTGCTGTGGCTGCAGATTAGCTCATTGTCGGTAGAGCTCCTTAGGGCTCAGAAGCCTTTTTTAATTTTCTATACAAATGCTCAAGAACTACGTTTGCACACAGTTAATTTGCATTTTTATGGGGATGAACCCATTTTGTATGCCAGGGAGTTGTCTATGGATTTTGCACAGGATACTTTTTTTTTAAAATGCATTTAACATAATGAAGGCTAGATGGCTAGATGCTAAAATATAGAAGCTAGTGCAAAATTTCTGAAAATGCATTTCATCTAGATATATTAAACTGAGAACTATTTTATCTTTCTCCTTGAAAACTCAAGTCTAGGAAATTTGGACAGATCTTTATTTACATAACTGTGTGTGTGTCCACACACACACATGCACATGTAGGAAACACACTTGATTGGTTATCTTATAAAAGAATGGCTGTTTGTAAAATTCAATAAAAATTAATGTAGTTATGCAGAGTATGAAAAAAGATATACTAATATTGCCAGAATTCTACAACTGCTGTAGAAGCCCCATCAAAGAAGATATTTAAAATTAACCACAAAACATTATAAGCAGAGATAATGGAAGAAAACAGTTGGATTCTTTTCCAAAAGAAATAGAGAGGAAGGACTGGGGAGTGTGATCATTGTCCTCTGTCATAAAGGAGCTAGGACATTTTTACTAGCATCACAGTATTAAACATAAGCAATAACTCATTCATTTTAGTGAGTGTGTATTGAGTCTAATCCGTACAAAGCACTGTCAAGTCACTGTAAAATTCAGGATAAATAAGACACGGTCCCTGCTCTAAATGTATAAAAAATGGAAATTCACCATAAAGAATTGCCAATACTTTTCTTAGCTCATGTTTCTTGTTTTGTTTTGTTTTGTTTTGTTTAGCTAAAGTTTCCTTTATATCTGAATCATGGTGCCTCATTACTCAAAATGGAATCTGTGGATCAGCAGCAAAAGCATCACCTGAAGTTTGTTAAAATGCAGGCCCAGCCCTCCCTAATCAAAATCTGTATTTGAACAAGATCTTAGGTGCTGTGCATGCACAATAAAGTCTAAGAAGCACTGGTTTAGTGCTGTTTGCTAACATTTTAAATTCTGCAAAAGCTATATTTCAAAACAATTAATTTCCAAATTATAAATTATATCCTTTAAAAAAACACTTTGATTATGCTCTTCCTTGCTCAAAATCCTTCAATAGTTTCCCAGCACTCTGACCTTGGCCTTCATGGCACCCGATAGTCTGACCTCTGCTTGTCTTTAGTTCTGACAGATGACACACATGTACACACATATACACACACTCCCCTCAGGAGTCTGGTATCAGCGTATCAGATGCTCCTTGCATTTGTTTTTACCTGGCATCTTTGCTTATTAAGTTACCTCTGCCTCAAGCAATGCTTCTTAATTTTGGCAGCCCATAAGAAACCCTTGGGAAGGATTTTAAAATTCTTATACTCAGGTTTCACCCCAGACCAAGCTAATCAAAATCTCCAGAGGTGCAGCTCACAGCCCACACATGACTATTTCAAAGTTTCCCACAGTGATCCAAAAATGCAACCAAGATTGTGAATCTCTGGCCTAGGAAATCTTTTCTCCTCTCCACCCGGCGCCTTGATTACTCTAGCCTGCTGGGATCTCTTACAATTCACAGACACTTTTCCTCAGTGCTTCCCTTTGTGAACTGAAACATAGCAAGTACACATAGGTGCTTGCACATAGTAGATGCTCGGTGCTCTTTTTAAATTAAAAGGTTGTTCAATCTACTTCTACCACTGAATGTTTGGAGAAAGACTCAAGGCAAAAATGTGACTCCTGGGTCCCATAAATGATAAACTTGCATGATACAACAGAGCATAGCAGGGAGTAGAGAACACACAGGAATATGACAGTTGAGAAGAGATAAGGGAGAAGGTGGGGCCTGAAGCCAGGAGGGCTCTTTCCCCATCTCCCTCCTACCTAGACCAGGCGATGACAGAGTCACCACACAATGTAGTTGTCAAAGTCAAGAAGACCCTTATTCTTCACTCTTATTTTCTTTATTATCTGTCTCCCTCTGTGATGTAAGGTCAAGGAGGGCAGAGAATTTCATCTGTTTTATTTACTGATGTAATTCCCCATTGTCTGGAAGACTATGTGGCATTTTATTTGTCAACTTGGCTGGGCCGTGGGTGCCCAGATATTTGCTTAAATGCTATTCTGATTGTATCTGTGAGAGTATTTCTGATTGAGAATAATATTTGAACCAGTAGATTGAGTAAAGCAAATTGCCCTCCCCAATGTGAGTGGCCTGAATAAAACAAAAAAGCTAAGTAAGGGACAATTTGCTGTATATGCATGACTGTTTCATACAAGGCACTGGTCTTCTACCTTCAGACTCTGACTTGAACTAGAACTTACACCATCAGCTCTCCTGGTTCTCAGGCCTTCAGACTCACACAAGAAGTATACAGTTGTCTCTCCTGGGTCTCTATCTTTCCAACTTCAGATCTTGTGACTTCACAGCTTCCATAATCATGTGAGCCAATTCCTTATAATAAATCTTTTTATGTATATTATATATACACATACACACACATATCCTTTTGGCTAGTTCTCTAAAAAATCCTAACAGTTTTTGGTACTAAGGTAGTGCTGGAGGAATGTTAAGGATGAGTTTCATGAATTGGTCTAGGGTTTTCTGGTTAGATTTTAAAATGTTAATGATGTTATTCCTAGTAGTAAAGAAAGAACTAACATGCATAGTGTGTCAACCATCTATAGATATACAGAAAATACCTGCATTGATTACTCTTAATCAATCATTATAATAAACAAGGAGCTAGGTGACTTTGCATATCATACTTTTGAACTGTTTCGAAAGACTCACAAGTATGATGTTAGTTGTCTGGTTCTCCTAATGTTGTTAGACAAAATGGTGGAAGAAAAGAATAAGGTCAGAGATTTGAATCCCCGGCTCAAGCACTACATAAATGACCTAAGAGCTTCTATGTGCACCCCAAAGAAGAGCTTTATCTCCTATAACCATGAGTCTGAAATTGCAGCTAGTAGAATGCAGAACCTCATCCTGCAAGGGCTGAGTATCACCGCAAGCACAATGCCCAGCCTTATATGGTGCCTGCTGGTAAAGCAAGGATACAGTGAGACAATGGGGGAATGAACATCAAGTTGTTCAATCAGGCTGAGTTTACTGATGTGGGCTCCCTAAGCAGAGATTCTGCATTGAATGTTGCACTTTGAGAAGTTTGGAAGGGCTCTAACATTTTGTTTGGTTGATTGGCTGAAACATGAACCAAAAGGTGGCCCCCAGTAAGCACATTACAAATACCAGAC
Organism: Anoura caudifer; assembly: GCA_004027475.1. Lineage (NCBI taxonomy): Eukaryota > Metazoa > Chordata > Mammalia > Chiroptera > Phyllostomidae > Anoura > Anoura caudifer. The sequence continues at coordinate 13,468 of PVKU01012777.1, read as the reverse complement.
CTGCCTTGATTTAATGTAGAGAGAGATTCAAAGGCTTGGAGCAAATTTTCCATTTAAGACCTTCTCACCCCACTGGTGGCCTTAACTGACATATCTTTCACCACTACTATGAGAAATAAATTGGTGATCAGAGAGCAACAGCATCCTTGAAGTGATTGGTGGGCTCCTGAGTTGGTAGGGGCTAAGTGGCAGCACTCAGTCCCCAAAGGCAAGGTAGACGTGGTTGCTGTGAGGGACAGCAAAGTCAAAGCGGCAATCAGAACTGTATGACTTGTGCAGACCTGTGGCACTGGCTAGTTGATCATGGTGTCCCTAGAAGTGAAATAGATAGAAAGTCTACTAAATTCTTACTCAATTTGTATAAACAGACAAACAAAAAAATACTAATGTCAAGTGAACAAAAGTCTCATGTAAATCATAAAAGAGAGTGTCATGATCCCTCCATTAATTCTCAGCCTTGAGCCAGTTTATAGATCCAGAACCCCCTTGAAAGAAAGGAGGCTTGCACCCTGGTATGCATGCAGCTACTGATCTGGTAAATGCTTTTTTTCTCTGTACCTGTTAGTAAAGACCACCAGAAGCTGCTTGTTTTTAACTAGTAAGGCTAGTGATACAGCTGCACTGCCCTACATCAGGTAGATCAACTCCCCAGCCCCATGTCATAACTTAGATTGCCTTTTCCTTCCATACCATCTCACACTAGTTCATTACATTGATGATATTACACTAATTTGACCTAGTGAGCAAGAAGTAGCAACTACTTTAGACTTATTGGCAAGACATATGTGTTCCAGAGGGTGGGGATATATATCCAACAAAAGTTCAAGAGTCTTCGATCTCAGTGAAATTTCTAGGAGTACAATAGTGTGGGGCATGTTGAGATGCCCTTTCTAAGGTGAAGACTGAGTTGTCACCACATCTGGCCCCTCTCTACAGCCAGAAAAGAGACAAAATGCCTCGTGGACCTCTTTTTGAAGGCACTCTATTCCTCACTTGGAGCTAATGTACTTAACATCCATTGGCCTCACTTCCCAGTTTCCACTGGCCTCTCTTACCACACACCTGGTAAAATGATGGGGGTAGGCAAGAAATCTTAGATATTAGGTATTGGAAAGATTTGTTTTTCTAGCTCCAAGATTTTCTTTACTCTGTAACAAATTTTTGTAGATCTCAATTTTTTAAAAATCAGGTTCATTTGGAGGTAATGCAGGTGCACTTGAAGGGTTGATGGTACATTTTATAACAATCTATTACTGGGACAACTTAACGTAGTAAAGAAAACCCATTTTAATATCAGACACCCAAACTGAAAATTGCATTATAGAGGGTCACCTGAGCAATATACAATGATGTTACAGATCACCAGCAACAAGTATAGCTATGCACTTTCAAAGATGAAATGATATCAACAAAGCTTGTACAAAACGGTAATGAGTAGCAGGATGCTAGATAATAAATGCTAAATAAATAAATAATAGTAAACTACCATTTGGCAACAGGATTTTCAAAGCCAGTATCAACTCTTTGGGGAATGTGTCGTCAAGGACTAATGATTGGTATGACTTAAACCAAACTAGCTCTCCCTTTGCATGATGGATGGGCCATCCTTTAGTATTTGTAGCTCCAAGTCTTCAAAAGGAGGATTTGTCTGAATATGAAGTGCACACCTGTTGGTGGGGGATGTTGGCCAATGGGGCAATGACACTAGAGTAAGCTGGCAGTTTGAAGTTTTTATTTACCTTTTAATACATATTCTGAAACATTAATCTAGCAGCAACTTCTCCAACTCATTTAGGATCACTTGAACAACTCCCAGCTTACCTATTTTTCTTGGTGCACCTTAATTTCAATTATACATGTGGGTTATAAGTTTTCACAGTTAAGAGTACATTAAGATTGAGACCATTCCTGCTTTCTAAATTGCTTCCTTAACTAATATTTTATGGATGATGACTAGTATGTCCTGTTTACAAAATTATACTCTGTGAATTTAATTTGGTGAGGTATTAGAAAAGGTAACACCAACCTTATCCCTAAATCAAAAACCAGTAAGAGGATGGAATGAGTTGTCCTAAGCAAAACTTCAGAGAAAACTAAAATGAACCAGTGACACCCACTAAATTCAATGAAAAGGAAAAATTACCTGAAGAGGAACTATGCAGATTAAAAATCAAACTGCATATAAAATAAATTTTAAAAACTAAAATGAGCTAATTTTTTAAAGATTTTATGTATTTTTATTTATTTATTTTTAGAGAGAGGGGAAGGGAAAGAGGAAGAGAGGGAGAGAAACATCAGTGTGTGGTTGTCTCTTACATGCCCCCTACTGGGGAACTGGCCTGCAACCCAGGCATGTGCCCTGACTAGGAATTGAACCAGTGACCCTTTGCTTTGTGGTCTGGTGCTCCTTCCTCTGAGCCATACCAGCCAGGGCTAAAATGAGTTAATTTTTAATAAAATGGCAGAGATAGGGACTGACAGTTTTCCAATCCTACTAGCATTTCTCTTTGTAACTAATATACACTAATTATGTAAAAGCTACATTGAAACAGATAAATTGGAAAATCCTGGAGGGCAAATAAAATACTTTGCCTTTATACCCACATCCCAACACAGGGCCTACTATAGTACAGATGCACATAAAATGTGTTCCAAATTGCTAACAAGGTGACTATAGAACTCAACCAATCATTCATGTTTCACAACATCTTCTCTTCTCAATGAAAAACACCTTATGGAACCCCTGGAATATATTTTTGAATAAGTATCACTTACCTCCCTCTCAGAGGAGCTTCTGTTGTTTACTAGATTTATCATCCACCAAAATAAAACCTTATATTTAAGATCAGAAGCTCCAAATCTGCTATATTTTATGTGTCTCTGGTTGATATTTTTATTTTACTGAATTACATTGCTCTCAATAGCAGGGATCACTTTCTTACACACATTTTGTTAATCGCCCCTAACACATTGTGCCTCACACAATGACTTCACACAATAGGCAAGGAAATGAATAAAAACAAATCAAACAACCTAAGTCATCCTTTCTTCCTCTCCCCATACTTTAAGCCCATCATTTTACACATAAGGAAATTGAGACTTTGAGAAAGTAATTTAATTGTGTAGGTAGACAGAGCCAATTACTGGCAAAGTCTCCAAACTATGCTGCCTTCCTTGTGCTGCTATTTCTGGAAGAGAACATTGTAGAAGAAATAGACTAAGAGAAAAAAGCTTATTGACACTGAAAGTTGTAAGTAATGTACTACAAGGGAAAAGCCAAGCCATTACAAATGTAGCAACAACATTGTAATTTGGTCAAGGCATAGAAATAGACGAGCTGCTATAGCCCTTAATGGCAGTCCCCGTTTCAATTTCTTACACAGTTAGCACTTACTTCCTGCTTATTATATATCCCAGGACCTGTAGTGCCAAATAAGTGCTTTACACAGATTATTTCATTTACTTTTCAAAGCATTACTCCAAAATAGATGTCACTATCCACATTCTTCTGGATTAAAAAACAAAGGCCTCCCAACGGTGGGATGACTTACTCAAGATCACAAAGTCAGGAGTTAAACCCAGGTCTTTCAATCCAAAGACCATTCCCTGCAATCATACGTTGTTTTCTTCTTGTCAATAAAAATCAAGGAAAATATTTTAAAGATTTTCCAGTGCCATTTGACATTCGCTGCTAAATATGAAATTTTATCACTGAAAGGAAGGCTGTATTGTGCCTATCACATGGCTGCACCTCCTCCTGAAGCTTCTTCTGCACTAAAAAGGGGAAGCCAGGAAGAGCACCCTCAGATTCTACTTTCTCACCTGGTGTGGGTTACAGTTGCCAGTGTGGAGCCTTTGATGTGAGAGCTGGAAGGTGATGGGGAGAAACTATTATTCCCTGGAGGCAGCTACAGGCAGACACATGTGAGGCTTGTCGAAGGTTCCAGGTGGTGGAAGGCAGCTGAGATAGTGGGCATCACTCCCTGGAGACTACTTGCCTCAGTGCTAAAGGCTAAATAGTTAAGAGCCTTTTAGAGTCCTTGACATTGACAGAAGCTTCCAGAAAGCACCTGGAAAATCAGTAGTAACTACATGATCAATGGTGGCTTCCTGGATCTTTGCCTCTCTTGTCTTTCCAACTTCCTATAAACATGCAATTCCCTAGGTTAACATTTGGAATACACATGTAATTTCTATTTTCCTGACTGAACTCTGGCTAATACAAATACCTAGGTTAATTTCAAAATGCCAAGTCAAAATAAAATAAACATAATAAATTTACAACTTCCTTATCAAAACACAAATCTTTTGATTTCTCCTTCCCCACAACAAAGCATCCAAAATTTTGTATGTAAGACTTTTCTCTCTCTCTACAAATTTCAGTCATTCTTTGTGGATCCTAGTATGAATTGGCTCAATGAAACTGTAGACTCTCTTTTGGATATTTTTTAGATTAAGACAACCATCTGTTTTGCTATTTCAAGGTATTTTTCCCCTCAATCAAGGCCTGTAAGAAGAGCTTGTTAAATTGTCTACTAATATCAACGTTTGATAATTCTCTGGCTGGTGACATGAAAACAACAATGCCACAGAATAATGAATTAAAAATTATGAGATATCACCTCATACCAGTCAGAATGGCCATCATTAATAAATCAACAAACAACAAGTGCTGGTGAGGTTGTAGGGAAAAGGGAACCCTAGTGCACTGTTGGTGGGAATGCAGATTTGTGCAGCCACTGTGGAAAACAGAATAGAATTTCCTTAAAAAACTCAAAATGGAACTGCCTTTTGACCCAGCAATTCCACTGCTGGGAATTTAGCCTAAGAATCCTGAATCACCAATTCAAAAAATGTATGTACCCTCATGTTCATAGTAGCACTGTTTACAAAAACCAAGTGCTGCAAACAACCTAAGTACCCATCATTAGATGAAAGAATCAAAAAACTGTGGTACATTTACACAATGGAATACTATGCAGCAGAAAGAAAGAAGGAGCTCCTATCCTTCCCAACAGCATGGATGGAACTGGAGAACATTATGCTAAGTGAAATAAGCCAGGCAGTGAGAGACAAATACCATATGATCTCACCTATAACAAGAATCTAATGAACAAAATAAACTAATGAATGAAATAGAACCACAGATATGGAAACATGGAACATGACCAGGGATGGGGGTGGGGAGGACAACAATGGTGGAAAGAAGGGGAAGGGACTAGACAAAAAAAAGGTATGAATGACCCATGGACATACAACAGGGTGGAGATTGATGGTGCGGTGGGGGAGTTGTGGCTGGGCAGAGGAGGGCAAAGGGGGACAAATTGGGACAACTCTAATAGAATAACAATGAAAATGATTTTAAAAATCATGAATATATGTACAAAATATATAGTATCTATATATTTTAATTGCTAAGAATGTTCCCCAGGGAAGACATCTGTTATGCCAATATAAAACATTTTAAATGAACACAATCTGGCTGTTTTGAATTTAAAATTTGAACTGCCAAATTTGCAACTTGATGGTGAGCAGCCTCTGAATTCTTAATTATTCCTATTTTCTTCCAAGGCCACTAGATGGTGGTTCTGCTGTGGAAACCCTCAGAGTCATGGAAACTTTCTCTATCTCTATTAAAACATTATTGGAGTACACACCATGAAGAAAAAATCTAAGAGAAATAAAGACACATTAAGAAGAGCTAAGGAAAAGTGACAGAGAACACGTTATTTGGAAACTTCTATTGCTTCTACTGCTGGATGCCTTCAGGATCCTGGGCTAATTTATATATCACATCCCCAAACCCTTTGGGATGAACAAAACTAAAAATTTACATTGAGTGAATTTTTCAGTAATGTATGAATCCAGGTCTCTCTCATAGATAGCACTTGATAAGTTACTATATGCTGGAGTTAAGGGAGATAAAATTAAAAGTCTACTGTGACTTTTAGGATTTGAATGATTAATGGTGTCATTAGGCAAGATAGAAAGCAAAGAGAGGGAAGCTGGGGAGAGGAAAATACTGAGCTGAATATATGATATGGCGTATCTAAGGGGCCGGTGGGACTCGTTCAGGGACTGCCAGGAAATGATGCCAGAGAAAAGTAAGTAAAAGCCAAAACATGAAAAAATTATGCAACACACTAAGGAATTTAAGTTTTATTCTGTGGTTATCAGGGAGCCATTGAAGATTACTAAGGAGAGTAACCTGATCAGACTTGAGTTTTAGAAAGTTCATGTTGGTGCCACTAAGGAAAACATAATGGAGGGAGAGGGGAATAAAGATTTCGCAATCCACTTCAGTGCTTCTCCAAAGCTGTATTTATTGATGCTTTTCTTTTGCTCATCCCCCACATCTTGACACTACTGTAGCACTCTGGTCTCACAGCTCCTGCCTTGCACATGACTTTTACTGATCCTTAGATTTTGTATAACTGAGATTATAATAGTTAATGTGAAAAATAGCGAAGGTAGTTGAAGAAGAGTAGCAGATGATTTAATGCCTGTTTCTATAAGGTGAATTAGCTCTGTAACACTCAGGGGTCTGCAAGAAACAGATGGCATGCTCAGAACACTTAAATGAAGAGGTTTCTAGTTAAGGGACTGTTTACAGAGGCAAGAACATGGTTAAGAAAACAAATAAATGGATGGCGAAGCAATCAAGGGCTAGCAACAGCAAGAAGCAGCAAACCATGTAATGGTAGCCCACTGAAAACTGAAGCCACAGAAGAGAGGCCACCAGCAAAGGCTACTACCAGGCAGGAGCACGGTCACGGCCAGAGCTGCTGGGAGGCAGGGAGGGAGTAGGGGCAACAGATGCCTTGACCTTTCCTTTCCTATCCCCTGATCTCTAACCAGTGCCTCTGAGTGACCAAATGGTCAGCAAGCCAAGTGATCAGACACAGAGGTCAGCCTTCCAGAGCACAGAGCAGGACAGGAGTGACCAGGGAATAGACTGGGGCGGGGGTGGGGGGATGGAAAATGAAGCAAAAACAGCCCAAGTGCATTCACTATAGATACATGGAGGAACGATGTCAGATTAACAAAGAAGCCACACTTGTATAGACACAATTTCTCCCAATATGGTTATGTTTTTCACCATCTAGTATGGAAGTTAAATATACAAAAAAAAAAAAAAAAGAAGTGGTTAAACCCATAGGTGCAAGGGAATTTATTTATTCAGAGAGAGATTATCTGAGATCAGCACTTGATGCCAGTACTTAATGGGTGGGCACAGAATGGGAATCCATCATGAGGACTTAGGAAAAATAGAGATCAAGTGATCGAACGCCAAATAAGAGGAGGGTTTTAAAGACAGAGTGAACAATAGTAAGGTAGCTCTAGTATGTGTAGCTTCAACTTTCTTAATTCTAGTTAGTTGAGTAACCCCAAATTCCATGACTAGTAACAATTTTTTTAAATCTTAGCGAGTGCAAAAACCTGAGTTTTCAGCTAGTAAGAAGAGCATGTCACTTAGCACAAGCATCTACCTCCCCAAGTGTCTTTCCTTTCCTCTACTTATCAAAGACTGTTAACTCTTATTAAGAATCTGAATCAGCAAAATTCTTTAGTTAAAATCCATTGCAAGTTATGTTGACATTATAGGCTACAGTGATATTCAGGAGTCAAGGGCACATAATATTCTTGGGACATATTTTGCCAGTGTCAAGGATCTACTTATACCGTAGAAGCAAAATGAATACTAAAACTTTATCTGCTACATTTGGCAATTAGAAGTCATTGGAGACTTTGGTGTAGAATTTTCTGAAATATTGGAGTGGAGGCCAAAGGAAGGTGGGCTGGGCAGATGCGGAGCAGAAGCTCAGTTGTAGATGGTTATGAAATGAAAGGGAGATGGAAGGCAGGCTGGGAATGTAAGGTGCCTTCTCAAGCAGTTATGATACAAAGAGTAACTGGGCTGTCACTTCTTGGTACAAAAGACTTCACCAGAGTCTGACTAATGAGGATAGAAAATGTGTAGGAAAAAAGCATATTACCAGAGACATCTCCCTCATCAATCTTGGAGGCCTTGATAATTAGAGAATTGGAAAGCTAACATGTGATGCAGAGTAAACACGTGAGGGGTGAATAGTGCTTGTGCTTAGAGGTCATGTCCATATGAGTATGAGCCCTATCTGCTTTTGTTAACTATTGAATCTCCAGAGCCTAGCTCAGCACCTGTAGAACAGGTACTTTATTCTTTTGTTAAATGTGAGAAAGAAGTGCAGCATGATCTGAGGCCAGGCCTAGGCCATTTCATGAAGAGTCTCAAACATGAGTTAGTTGGCCCATGGCAGAGGGAAAGCTGAAGCCCAGCTGGCTACAGTCAGATTTGGTCATTGTTATCATCCATTCACCTTGAATAAAGATTAGGAGCAAGACTGCATAGCTGGGGTCTTCTAAATGGATTAATTTTCTCCATATCACTGTAGTATTTATAGTAAGTCATGGAATAATACTAAACTAGAAAATAGGAAAGCTGGGTCTTAGTACTAGTTTTTCACTAACTGGCTGTGTGGCCGTGGCCAATTCATTCACTACATATTTATTGAGAATCTACTTCAAGTCAACTACCATAGCAAACTCTGGGTATGGGACAAAAAACAAGAGAGTCACCATGGAACTTACAAGAGAAAACACAATGTATCCTAACAACTGAGTGTTGAATGTAATATATATCCTTTCAAATGATGTGCCATAATACCTCCGTGGTGTCAGGGGAGGCTTCACAGAGGCAGTGATAACTAATCTGAAACGTTAAAGACAGATTAGATCCTGGCAGTCCCTCCCCCCTCTCTGAACTGTGGTTTCTGTAAGAACAAAGTAAGGGAGATTGCTAAAGGATCCCCTGGACCCCTTTTGGCTGTTACACTGGGTGATCCAATTTTTCTATGATAGAACAGAGCTGGGGAAAAAAGCCTGGAAATACTGTCCATAAAAAAGATAAATGCTGTACTTAAATTGCAGGGGAAAAAATGAGAAAAAGAAATGGTAGTGCTCAAAACTGACAGACAGAAAGTAAGGGAGAGAGAGAGACAGAGACAGAGAAAGTGAGCATGTAAGCACATTTTCTAGGGCATGAAGGATTTTTGTTTATTTTTTAACATAATACACCAAAAAATAAATACAATTAACCCAATTTCTGCCCATGGTTTTCAGCATTGCGCAGCCTTTATTTAATGATACCACAAAACACATCCTCTGCCAATCCCTCGGTTGCCTAGGAACAGACAGTCACGAGCCTAAGCTCAGACTCCAGTGCTGTCATTAAAAGGTTTGTACATTGCTGTCAGATGATAATACTGTAAGCCTGACCGATACCCTCCTGTTAGCTAGTTCCAGGAATAAGATCCCAGGTCCTGCTAATTTGGCTAGTTCCCTTTTATTCAGCTTAGTGTGGCTCACATTAAATAAATAAATAAATAAAATGACTGTCAATTGGTGACTAGGAGCATTTTATTTTGAAGAGCTAGTTGTTGCTCAACACACTCCATGTTCTTGTTGAAATGAGATAGGAAAAGTATTTACCTGCTGCCTATATTTACTCAGAGTTTTCTGCCACATGAGTCAGAATGATTTCTAACTGCATAATTTTTCCCTAACCTTTTCAGTCACCATTTGGTTTCATCACCCTTGACTTGTGCCTGAAGAGAAAAGGGAAAGGAAGCACTTCTTGTGTGGTCATGTATACTTATGACAGGTGCTCTCCACAGTGTCGGAAAACCAACTGCCTCTAAACAGTTCCCCAGCTGGGTGATCGTTAAAACCCAGAGCTCCTAATCCACTCTGTTCCCTGACTCCCACCTATGGAATCAGGTGCTCTCATCACCACCTATGACTCTCCTTGTTGACTTGTGCTGCTGTCCACATTTTTGGTGCCTGCAGAACTGCAATGTCATCCTGCCACTGCAACTTACCTCTCCCAGCATCATCTCCCTCATTGTGGCTTGGCTGCTACTGAGCTGTGCGCTGTGCTGCTGCTACTCTCAGCCGGCTCCATGCAGGTTGCTGGAAGAAAGCTCCCCCTGACGCACCAGGTTCCTTACCTCTTTCCCATTTCCTGGAGCTCAACATCCAATGCTGCTTCTTGTTACCTTCCACTCGCTCTCAAAGCAGAAACTTTGGGGAAATGAGACTGCCTTCTGTTTCACTAAAGGAAGTCAGTCCCCCTTCCTCTGCACCAGAAACCTAGTATCACTCTTCTCCACCCCGGTAGATGTAGTTCTGCTTATATTCAGGCAGTTCATGCTTTATTGACAGAGTCCTTTACTGCAGCAGCCATGGACATGCTTCCCACACCTACAGGGAATGTTACTGGCCTCGATACCAACTGCTATGCTCTGGAATCCATCACCGTGTCGACTGCAAGGATGTGCTGCTGGGCTGCATGTGCAACAGGGACACTATGGTAAACCCAGTCCTGGGAGACAAAGGACTTCTCTAACAGGCAATTTTGGTCCCAGGCCTCCCCCAAATGCCTTGTCAAACAGTCCTTAGATCATAAAACTGTATGGCATGCTTCCATCCAACTTTGCTGCCCACAGTCCCTCACAGTCTGTCAGCAACCTTGGCTGTTCCAGTTCTCTCTATTTTTTTCTCGCAGTGATTCTCTTTAATATTTAAACCCTGTCAATTTGCATCCTGTCTTATAGTCTCCTTCTTAGGGGACCTGAACTAACACATTGCTTCACCAGCTTCCTCCTCTGGTAGGTGTGTTGACCCCTGTCCGAGACCCTTGCTGTGACTACTCACTGGCATTTTTACCTGTCAATTATGAAAGTTTTGCTTCATCACACTCAAGAGCTCTCACATGGCTACATTGTGAAGCAGGTGGCCTGTGTCAAGCTGTCCCCTAGCCTCATATGAACTGCAAATTCAGAGTTGGGACAAAACCAGAGTGCTTAGTTGTCCCAATCAGCGCTCATTCTTCCAAAGGTGCACCCAAGCAGTGCAGAGCATGCTGGCCCTGTGAACAAGGCCAGCTACAGCCTAAGCAAGCTCCAGGAGTTGACCTTGAGTGTTGTGAACCTGAGGAGACTATTCCAGTCCTCAGCCATTTTAGAAGCATTTTCCCTGACCCCTCCATCCATCCTCCATCACAAAATGTTAGGCCTTCTCTCAGACTCACTGCTGTTGAAGAGACCCTAAAGAGGGTTGAGAGTGCGCAGGGATCACAGATCAAACATGCTCTCGGAGCCCTGCCCTGAAGGTATGGACACCCCAAGCACCCTGAAATCAATCCAGCTTGTTCCAGGAAGAAACTAGGGGTTTTTTCATTACAAATTACATTAAATATTATTTTGTAGCATAGTGGTTAGATAATCATATACTTTAAAAGTGTTTCCTTAATATTTCCAGTACCTACCTGGTACCAGAGTTATTACAATACTACTGACTCTAGTTCCTATTCTGTAATTAATATCTCCATGAATATTTTGTGTTTTTTTTAAAGATTTTTATTTATTTATTTATACAGAGGGTAAAGGAGGGAGAAAGAGAGGAAGAGAAACATCAATGTGTGGTTTCCTCTCACATGCCCCCTGCTGGGGACCTGGCCCAAAACCCAGGCATGTGCCCTAATTGGGAATTGAACCAGCAACCCTTTGGTTCCCAGGCTGGCACTCAATCCACTGAGCCACACCAGCCAGGACCCATGACTATTTTGTAACTATCAACTCGTACTTCTTAATCCCTTCACCTTTTTCACCCAGTCCCCCAACACTCCTCTCCTCTGGCAACCATCAGTATGTTCCCTTTATCTATGAGTCTATTTATGTTTTGTTTGTTTGTTTGTTTGTTTATATTGTTCTCTAGATTCCACAAATAAGTGAAATCACATGGTATTTGTCTTTCTCTGACTTTCTTATTTCACTTAGCATAATACAATCTAGGTCTATCCATGCTGTCACAAATGGTAAGATTTCAATTTTTGATGGCCACTTAATTCCATTGTGCCACCACTTTTTTATCCACTTATCTATTGATGAGCACTTGGGTAGCGTCCACATTTGGCTATGGTAAATAATGCTGCAATGAACATAGGTGTGCATATATTCTTTCAAATCACTGGTTCAGGTAACTTCAGATATATTTCCAAAGTGGAATTTCTGGGTCATAAGGCAGTTCCATCTTTAATTTTTTGAGGAAACTCCACACTGTTCTTCATAGTGGCTGTGCCAGTCTGCATTCTCACCAACAGTGCACTAGGGTTCCCTTTTCTCCACATCCTCGCCAGCATGTGTTGTTTGTTGATTTATTGATGATGGCCATTCTGACAGATGTGAGGTGATATCTCATGGTTCTAATTTGTATTTCTCTGATAATCAGTGACATTGAAATTCTTTTCATATGTTTATTAGCCATCTGTATGTCCTCTTTGGAAAAGTATATACTCAGGCCCTCTGCCTATGTTTTAATTAGATTGTAATTTTTGGTTGAGTTGTATGAGTTCTTTATAAATTTTGGATGTTAAGCCCTTATCTTATATATGATTGGGCCACATCTTCACCAATTCAGTATGCTGTCTTTTTGTTTTGTTGATGGTTCCCTTTGCTATGCAAAAACTTTTTAGTTTGATGTAGTTGCATTTGTTTATTTTTTCTTTTGTTTCCTTTGCTTGAGGAGATATATCAAAAAAAAATATTGCTAAGACCTATGTCAGAGATTTTACTGCCTATGTAAGAAACTAGGTCTTAAACTTCCCGCCAAGATGGAGGCATAGGTGGACACACTGTGCCTCCTCTCACAACCAAGATTAAGGACAACAAAAATATAGAACCAAAAAAACCAACCATAACAGATAGAAAATTGAATTGTACGGAAGTCTGACAACGATTCACCCATACCAGTAAGAGGGGCAGAGCAGCGGCCAATGGAGAGGGGTCACAGGGTTCACAGCAGGAAAAGGTGGTGGCTGGTGGTTCTTTGGCATGCAGGCAGTGGTTGGCACACCCCAGGAGCACAGGTGGCAGTTACCAAGCGCAGGGAGGCAATGGGCAGACCAAGTGTGGCGCACAAGATAGTTCACCACAGTCACACATTTGCGCGCAGATAAACCAGGCAAAAATGGGCAGCAAGACAGACTACGTAATGCAGGGCCCTAGCGCTCGGAAATAAAGCCTAAAGCACCAGTTGAAAACACTTGTGGGGATTGAAGAGCTGGGAGAGAATCCCAGCCCCACAGGAGAGATTCTTGAAGAGACCCACAGGGTCCTAGAACGTACGCAAACCCACCCACATGGAAATCAGCACCAGAGGGCCCAATTTGCTTGGGGAAAGTGGCAGAAGGGACTGGAATCTGTGAGAGAGTAGAGCAAGCACCATTGTTCCCTCTTGGACCCCACCCCCATATACAGCATCACAACCCAGCAACTGGGCTGCCCCATCCTGGGAAACACCTAAGGCTCTACCCCTTACTATGTAACAGCCCATGACCAGACCAAAAAAAAAAAAAAAAAAAAAAAAAAAA